>APFE031424737.1:261670-284772 GCA_000404065.3 Pinus taeda
GGACATTGTTTATATTCAAACAAAGAAACTTCTAGACAATATCACATTATAATAATTGAGACTATTCCCATAAATTTTATAGAAATAAAATTGATCCACTATAAATTTTTGCAATTTAAAATTGCAGTTAACATATATGAAAATATTTTACACAAATATATTAATTGAAAATATTTTACACAAATATATTAATTTGTTTTTCCAAAAACATTTGTAGTATATTTATTCAATGGAGATTCAATGTTAATTTAGTTGGGAAGGAATTGGAGTTTTGGAGTTTAGAGATGCCCATGATTAGATGCACTCGGCTTAAGTGGTAACATGACAAAATAAATAATTAAATATGTACATGCGAAATATATAGATATGTATGTGACAAGAAAAATAATAATTACGTACCTATGTAAATGATAATTTCACTCATTAATTTTCTTAACACAGGAAATAAAATTATGTAATAATTTATTTTTTATTTTATAGTTTAATAAATTTAATTTCTTCTCCAAATTTTAAACTGAATTTAGGATCAGTAAGTACTTACACGATAAATTTCACTCATTGTTTTTCTTAAAACAAGAAAAAAAATTGTATAATAAAAAAATGTATAGTTTAATAAATTTATTTCTTCTTCAAATTTGAAACCCAAATATTGATAATATATATATATATATATATATATATATATATTCTTCGAATTAACATTATATTATATTAAATCTCTGCATGAATTATGAAATCACGTTTACTCGATATTAAAAAATTGTGTAAAATTTATTTTAATTTTATTATGGGGTAATGAGATTTAATTCATATTCATTCGTTATAATTTATTATTATAGTATAGTTTTAATAATAGTTTGTTGCAATTACACATTTCATTGGTAAAGTATTTTTTTTTCAGCAGAAAAATCTTGATGATTATATTAAGGAAATATAAAGGCGGCTTTAGAAAAAGCGGTTACATTTGGACATTTACATGAAAAACCCAGCCGTGGATGGAGGGCGAAAATCCGAGGCCTGTTAAAAAGCTCCATGACAGCATAAATCCAGACTTACATACTTCGAAAATAACGTGAGGCGTTCAGATAAGACTCCATATACTTGCTCTGCCCAGGGAAAACCGGACTCGGACCAAAAATAGCGAAATGAACAAAGCAACGTGAAGCGATCAGATAAGAGTCCACTTGCTTGCTCAGCGCCCGGTACAAAGCGGACACGAACCTAATTCAGCGGAATGACCAGATAAACATTCCACTTACCAGGATGATCCTCTCTCACAGTGAGATTAATAGTTTCAAAATATTCTCGAAATTTTCATAACTTCCGAGACAAAAAAACATAATTTTAAGAGTAAGATTTTTCTAATAATTTTAAATTTTTAAAGTTTTCTTGAATATATTTTCCAATAAAATATCTTAAATTTAGTAGTAATAATTTGGAATTATAAGTTTGATTTACAAACTCTATATCGTTCTAATGCTTTACAGTTTTCAATAGCATTAAATCTATTTTTGCATTGAAAATTAAACTTAAACAATAAAATAATATGACCAAATGAAAAATTATTTTACTTCATTCTTGGGTAGCACTCCAAAGAATAGTTAAACAATCTCATTTATTAATATGACCCTAAACTCATTATTATGTACTAGACGACCCAATTTATTTTAGAATTTAAATAAATTAATATATTTTTAATATATAAAATAAATTTATTATAATTTTACGTTGTATACGTAAAGTGAAGTAGTGTATTTATATTGATATTCTTTATGTACATTAATGTTTTACGAGTTAGTTAATTAAAATAATTAATTTCCATTTATTTAATTAATTAATAATGAGTTATTAATTAATTTATAATCAACTAATTAATAATGAATGAAATGTTTTATTACATAACAATATTTATGAATTAAAATGATTTTTTAATTAACAATATATTGTCAACCATATTTAAAAACAATATTTAATTAACAATATTCTTTCACCATATTTATTAGCAATATTATATTTAATTAACAATATTTATAATAATAAAATAATTATTTAATTAATAATATTTCTAATATAGTTGTGTATGTGATTGATATATGCCTTTGACATATATCAACCATATTTAATAATATAATCGTGGTAGTGTTTAATTATATGCAAAATTTTATGTATTTAGATGTCTTATATAGAAATATATAATTATTCATTTAAATGTGTTCAACATATAATTATCTATCTAGTTTATAAAGTTTATATTTTAAGAGGCATAGACCTATATATTTTAACTCACGGGTAGATGTAGGGTCGCGGATTGGTTGTAATTTTTCAGACCTTCTTAACTCACGACATCGTCGCGCTGTCCTCACCCAAGGGATGACACATAGGGTGACCTATGGTCTCCCCAAGATGGCCACGTTGCATTCAATTCAGTTTTCTTTCATTGTTATAATTAGGGAATTGCAACAAGTACTGCAATCTCTTTGTCTGAATGCCTAGAAGTTAAAAGAATTAATTGAATGGCGTCAGAGATGTTTGTTTGTGTGATGTCCACATTAATTGTAAATATTTAATTACTGCAGTAAACAAATTGGATATTACTATTTAAGTTTATATATTTATTATCTTCATTAAATTATGCATGGGGCAAATGTCTTGATGATGAAAATCATGTAACTCTCACATGTCAGGTAGTTAGGATAGACGGTTACCTATCCCTAACTACTTCCTTGAAGATTCATTCTCAAGGAAGAGATCAAGAGGGTATTGGTAGTCGAAACAAAAGAAAAAAAAATTGAAACAAAGGATGCCATGCTGATATGTTAGATGGGTTCATAAGCTAAGTCTAGTTAAGAACAGATAGTTGTGGCATATTAAGACTCTTAGTCTTACTGCATGTGAGTAACACCTCGAGGGGAGACTCAGCATTGAAAGTGGGTCTCAAGGTTGGAAGTAAATTTGATGTCTTATTGTCAATCTTGATCCAAACAATCAATAGTAATTACTACTAAAATTAGATAAGTATTTATAACTTCTTGAAGGTTAATTGTATTCTTGAAATAAGAGATATGTATAATGTTTGGGAACAATTAAATATACTGGTTCAATAAAGGCGTAATGACCACTAATATAAATTTATAAACTGTGTGCTAACAATCTACAAAATCTAGTAAGTCATAAAGAAAACTCAATAAGATCTATTCATTAGAATAATAGAGTTATTTTAGGAGAATATTTCTTTTAGGGTTTACAATGTAAAATTATTAAGGGAGAAGTAAAACCTGAAAATAAGAACTCCTAGAACTATTTAGAAGCTTTCCAAAGTAGAGGAATTACAGTTCTAGAAAGAAACGTGTAATACCAAAAATAGACAAACTATTACAAAAATAATAAATGTAGGTTCTCCAATACTTTAATACTTGGTTGCTAAGAAAATACAAGAAATGAACAATATATTAAATTTTGAGGCCAAACCATGCCTTTTGAAATATTATGAACTAAAAATCAAAGAGTTTTTCCTAAGAGAAAGGGAAAAACTGGAATTGTCACATGATGCAAATAACAAGTTTGCGAATAAAAAATGAAGGGAAATCCAAAAATAGAACTCTAAGCCCCACCAAAGAAAGGGACATTTGGGAAAAAACACATCAATACTATGCTGCAAAAAGAACATTAAATATTTATAATATAATAGGGATGGTCTATGATGGAATGCAGGATTAAACCCCAACTACTTGTAGAAATAAAAACTAAAATGACAAGAACAAAACCTATAAATAACTTCGATGAAAATATAATGGAAAAGTCAACTAATGCTTTCTTTAAGAAAAGAACAAAGGAAAGAGTTAGCTTGGATGGGTATTTTGTATCTCTGAGAAAAAATATAGATCTGTGCAAGGGTAGAAAACCCATGGGGGCTTCACTAGGGGAGCAATACCATACCACATGAGTTCATATTAGGGGATATTTATTGAGGAAAAAATGACATAATATATTAGGGGATCTATAGAGGGTAGAGGGTTTTTATATTGGCAAGTATAAAAAATGTAGCCAAAATTCAATAGAAAAATATAAAGGGGTATAAAAAATGTCAATGAAAAAAATGGATACCTAGAATATCTAGTGAAAGTAGGAGATTTTAAATTGGGAAGGTGTATTGGGTTCATATTGGTAGGGGGTTAAATAATGTGATTTTTAGAGCTATTGCCTCATATGTATTAAAATCAAGGGTATTGTTTAATATGCCATGAACACACGTGATTTTACAAGTTCATTGAGTGAAGCCCATGTGAGAAAACCAACCTCTTCGATTTACGCAAAACTAGCTATTATATATTTAAAGCATTGAATATAGCCATAGGAGCCTCTTTATGCAGAGTCTAGAAAAATGTATAAGCCCTAGCATAACTAAAAATAAGTATAAACTAAGAGAAACATAACAAGCTGGCCTGATAAGCCAATACCCACTAAGAGCCGAAACATTGAGTCTAGGGGTTTCCAGAAAAAGTTTTCACATTACCTCGAGGTTGGAAGAAGAATAGATCTGCAACATTCAGACACAATTTCGGGGGACAAGTCTCGTTCTCGATCAACCATACTCGAGCAGTAAGAAACCTCCGGTGAAACCTAGCAAAGCCATAAGAGCAGCTTATCAATACAACAATAGTACCTGGCCAGGGCTGCGGCTACAAGGTAACTCCTTCGAATTGATAAATGCTAGGACATTCTCAACAAATCTAGGAGCCAAACATATAGTCATGGAAGGGTTACAATATTGGAGGAAGAACATATTCAACATTACAGAGGGGTGAGAATGAACATGTGTGAAGTATGAAGCCTTAGGCTGGAAACGGAATGCTCTACCACACGGAAAGAAAATTGTCGAAAACACTCCATAATACAGTTGACAAAGGATATAAGGATTCACTCGTTGCCATCAGATGAGCTCGGGATACAGAGGACCATCGATGAGGAGATATTCCCAAGGAGAAGCCAAAGTTGGAAAGCAGTCGAAAGAACCCAGAACCCTACTCCCGCCAACTGTTACGAAGCCAAGTTCACTATGAAATTTAGGATTAATAACCTTGTAATTATTCATAAAATTATTTTGTGTGTAGAATGAGGACCCCATTGAATGTTAACAATAAGTGAATATCACTTTTATTCAATATATATACTCAGCATAAAAGTCATTAAATTACCGCACAGATTCGATATTTAATTCAATGTATATAATATATTCAAAATTATTGTTTTTATTATGAATATTATAATGTTAATATTTAGAGTTGTGACAAGTGGTATCAGAGCATTTAGATTGCAAAACTGATGCCCTGGAACAAATGAATAATAATTTTTGTGATGTGCACAAAGGGAAAAGAGAGTAAAATGGAAAAGAAACTAGCATGAGGAGGGCTGGACTTACACCACACAGACCTGTGATAGAAACAGGACCAACATCTTTTCTAGAAGCCAATCCTGAGGTATGCGTACAATTGGGAGAGGATCCACACAATACCAATGCTACCATTTTTGAAACTATGCAAGAGATAAAAGACGAAATGACTAGCTTGTGGGTAGATACTGAAAGGCTGATGCAAGAATAGGAGAAAATCATGAAAAGTTTTTTTGATAAACAAAATCAACATCGACCGATTCCCAGTGCCGAACATGGAAACATGACTGGAGAGAAGGTTTCAGAAATGAAAAATTGGTAACAGAATCGGGTGAAGAGAATTGAGAGGAAGAATTTGATAATGTATCAGATCATAAAAAGAAAAAAAACAGAAAATTGAATGGCAAGGAGAGTTTCGAAAAATCAAACCTCCCCTTTTTGATGGTGAACATGAGGAAGCTGCTGAAGCCTGGGCTATCAACAGCAATAAGTATTTTCATTTGTATGAATATGATCATAATCTGAAGGCTCACTTAGCCATCTAGAATTTGCAAGCAAAAGCAAGCTTGTGGTGGGAAGAGGTGAAGAAGGTACTTGCAGTTAATGAGTAGAATGTAACTTGGGAGAAATTTCAAAGGTACGTTAATAAAAAATAATTAGCTGAAATATTTTATGATAGGGAAAAAGAGTTTCATGACATTTGACTGGGTTAGTTGTCTATAGATGAATTTGTATTGAAATTCACATCCTTATTGCGATATGTTCCTTACATACAGGAAGAGAAAGCAAAGATGGAGAGATTTATCAGCAGTTTTCTGCTATTTATGAAGGAACATCTCGAATTTGACAACCCGAAGACCATGGATGAAGTTATATGAAAGGCCTGTATATACTATCAGCAAAACATACCAAAGGGTGATGGAGCAAAGAGGTGATTTAATAAAAAAAGGATTCAAGTTTTCCTATGGCAGCAAAGGAAATAAGATTGTTGTAACCAAAGGAGTCCATAAAGGTCTGTTAGGATATTCCGACACATAGGAAATAGTTAAGTTCAACTTGGTCTAGTATAGAGTTAGGTAAAGTGTGTTTCTTTACCGTTGTACATTTTGTAACTTACAATCCGATGGTCACGATATGTAGTGATCCGACGGTTCACTCTCTCCTCGGTATTACCGACACTTGATCCGTGGCTTGACACCCGATTGGTCCATGAGTTCTATTTAAAGCGCATGGAGGGTCATTGTTCGGGTAACCGTGCATGAGAGAAGCTTATGTAAATTTTCATTCTTTTATTAATAAATTGCCTGTAGTAGCCACGTTGGCGCAGGCCGTGGACTGTTTCCCTCTTTGAGGGTTTTAACCACGTCAAAATACCGGTGTATTGATCTGTGATTTGCTTGTGAGCGGTGTCCTTTTGGTGTTTTGTCTGAGGAACTTACCCTGTAAATTCCTACATGGTATCAGAGCTTGGACCCAGGTTCAATTCCCCTGAGCTGCGTTTGAGGGTGGGTGTTGGAAAAATCACTGCACCTCTATAGAATCCGTAATTTCCACCTTGGGGATCCTAGTTACTGGGTTGTAATGTTTACCACCACTTGTCCTTGGCCACGATTATCTTAAATATGATCTGAAGACCTGAATCTCGCTTTGGTGCAGCGACTGGGGATGAATATGAAGCCGATAAGGATCGATCCGGTGCCCTTTTGAAAATACGTCGGGGTCTCTCCTGCATTCTGATACCATGTGGAGGTTTGCCGTTACACCAAAACCCGCAGGTGGTGGTAAACATTACAACCCAGTAACTAGGATCCCCAGGGTGGAAATTACAGATTCTATAGAGGTGCGATGATTTTTCCAACACCCACCCTCAAACGCAGCTCGGGGGAATCAAACCTGGGTCCAAGCTCTGATACCATGTGGAGGTTTTCCGTTACACCGAAACTCGCAGGTGTTGGTAAACATTACAACCCAGTAACTAGGATCCCCAGGGTGGAAATTACAGATTCTTTAGAGGTGCGGTGATTTTTCCAACAAGGTCAACCAATTAAAAATATGAACAAAAACTAGCCTAGATTCAAATTTCCAAGTGAGTCCAAAACAAGTTAACAATATGGAAAACTGAAGTGGAAATAGTAGCGATACCCCCAGCACAATGTTACAGATGTGGAGGACCACATTATGTTAAAAGTCGTCTGTACAACAAGGGAACCGATTAAGTGACACAGATTGAACAAACATTAATTGTGGAAGAAATAGCAAGGAGTATTCCTAAAATCAATGTTGCACTCGAAGATCATAAGGCGAAGTACCAACTAACAATGGTGGAGTTTGAGTGTAACACCTTCGACCAATCTGTATCTATTTTGATTGATCCGGGAGCTACTTTGAGTTATATAAGCCCAAACGTGTTAGGTCCCTATAATATTGGTGATTCCCCCATTCATCTTAATTTCCATGACATCCATATTGTGCACCAATACTACAATAGGGGCATAATAATAACAATAAGGGCTACGATGACAATAGTAATGGGGGAATCGCTAGTATTATAGGGACCCTTGGATAGTGGTTCAATAATATCATTTACAATCTATTAAATTTAAAAACTCTTAGCTAGTACAAGTCACCATAGGGGAGAATAGAAGGGTTTTGGCTAAAGTCAGCAATTTCCCTTTGAAACTACCAGGTCAACCTATTATGGCATATCTGAATGTCTTACTGTTAGGATCATATGTTGTCCTAATAAGTATGGACTGGTTGGAGAAATGTTGCAAATAAAAAACTATTAATTACATTGATGAAGAGGGTATGAGACAAGAAATTCAGGGCATACGAAGACCACTAATAATAAGACCCGTAACAACCTCTCAATTAGCGAAATGTATTCTAAAGGGATGTCAAAATTATGCCATATAGGTGGGGTATATCAATTCAACATAAAAATATGGTACTTTAGAAAATATACCTCTAGTACAAGAGTTTCCAGACATGTTTCCTGAGAAGATTCGGGGACTGCCTCCAAAGAGGAATATAGACTTTACTATTGAGCTAATCCTTAGGGATGCCCCAATATTCTGAGCTCCTTATCGTATGAGCGTACCAAAACTAACTCAATTGAAATTGCAGTTATAGGAACTACTTGATAAAAATTATATAGCCCTAGTGTCTCACCTTAGGGAGCTCCTGTACCTTTCATAAAAAAGAAAGACAAAACCTTACATATGTGTATGGATTACCAATAGCATTACAAGTTCATTGTGTTACCGTTCGCTCTAACCAATGCTCCCGTGACTTTTATGTGTATAATGAATAACATTTCTCATCAATATTTGGATAAGTTTTTACTGATCTTTATTGATGATATATTGATCTATTCATGGAACATAGAAGAGAATAAGGAACACCTACCAATTGTCTTGCAAACCTTGAGGGAGCATCAGCTGTATGCCAGGTAAAACAAATACAATTTCTTTAAGGACCAAATTCAATATGTGTGACACATCATCACCAAATATGGGATTGTTGTGGACCAAGATAAAATAAAAACCATAATGGAATGGGTGGTACCAGATAATGTAGTTGAAATAAGATCACTCATGGGTCTGGCTCAGGCAAAATTTTAAGAATCACCCTAAATTTATATGTATAATAAACGGGTGAATCCCCATGATACATAGGAAAAATGGAAGGCGATTTTATCACTAATAATATATATATAATATATATATATATATATATATATATATATAGAGAGAGAGAGAGAGAGAGAGAGAGAGAGATTGGCAAATCTCTCAGCAGATTATATTATTTTGTAAAGGCATGGCGAATCTTTCACTGAATTATAAAGTCTTGTAAGATCTTGAAAAATCTTTCACTAAATAATAAAACATTGTGAAGTCTTGGTGAATGTTTTGTTAAAGTATGAAACCATATATGATAATAATAAACATATTCATTAAACTGTAATATACTAACATCCATGTTTGGAAAAAACAAACATAATTTCACTTCCTACAAGCAATGTTGCAAGTTTTAGTGGCCATGTCTGTCATGGAAGGAGAGATTAATGTTTTCTCTACCAATTTTGTCAAGCTAACACTTTTTCCAAGTTATCAAATTTCTTTCTTATTCCATAGACTCCAACTATGAGATAAAAAAAAACACATCAAGTTTGTTTACCCCAACGCGCCAACAAGTAGCGAGCCCCAACTATATAATATAATGAAGTAGTAGGTATCCCAAAGGGATGAAGGGGATCTAATGGAAAGAAGTGACCTTTGTCATAATCCTTCCAATCAATATATAGATATATAAATGCATATTTATTATTATTTTAATTGGAATTTTTCAATTAAATAATAAAATTTAATTATGTCTCTCCTAATCTAAATTTCTTATTAGTGTAATTCACTACCTTCATACCATTTTTAATAGTGTTGTAACACGTGGATTAATTTCCTTTTTTGTGCACAATCTCCACCTTTTAAGACAATATGGTGTAGTGACCTAACCCCTACAGATCATTATGAAAAACTAAGAATAGCAGAGAAGATGAAAGGTTGTACAAACCAGCATATTTTTCAAACAATTAATCCAAGACCAGTATCTTAACTTTTTGATCAAGATATCATATTGAGAATGTTTGAAAAATGGTGGGAAATCTAAGCAGCGACTATCTCTCTTCTGTGAGGGTGATGCGGAAAGAGTTAAGATTTCATTGTTTTGAATTTTTTTTTGTTAAATCAAAAGATAGAAAATATAGATCAATGCCTTAGAATTCAACCTCTTCGAGGGGGCAACCTCCTTTACATTACATAAATGAACAATTCTTGGATGATTAGAATGAGAAAACCTCCTTTCTATATATAGGAGTCTAAGGAGTCACAATATAACCCAACCGACCTAACAATAATAATATAAAGCCATAAAAATAACAATAGAGGGATTCTATGGGGAACAGTAATAACAATATGGGGACAATAGGGGCACAACAATATTAATAAGGGGATACAACTACAATAGTAATGGGGTAATCACTAGTATTATAGGGGCCCAATAGAAAAACCAATATTAATTTAGATATTGGTATTTTTTACTAAATTTTGTGAAGTGACTAAATGTAGCTTTAAGCATTCACCTTAAGATTTTTTTTACAATATAATTCCCTAAGTCTATTTAATATCTTCATTATCATAAAAACCAACCTATATCCATCTTAACTCCACATCTACCACTCTTAGAGGGACGAAATCTATTTATGCCTCCCAACACTTGGTAGACCCAGAATTAAGATGGATCTAAGCTGATAGAATTTCCCCTTTAAATAGTCTATTCTCATATGAATACCATGCTATTACCATGGGTCAATACCGTGGGTTATCATAAACCTGGAGCTGAAAAACTCTATTAGAATTAAAAAATTAATAAAATTAATAATTGATTTTTATTTTATTTTTTTTTTATTTTAACCAAGTTAAAATGTTTAAGTGACACTAAATTACAAGATCCATTTTTACTCTTGATCTACCAAGCCCCGAGAATGTTAGTTTACATATCATGATATTTGATCCAAATAAATATGGATCCATGCTAGCTTAATTCCCCCCTTTAAATAGGTTGCATTCCATGTGAATACCATGGGTCAATACCATGTGCCATCTTTAATTTTATTAATACTAATATTAGGGTTAATAATATTTTTTTGCATGGTATTAATAGTAATTTTGCCCATGGTATTTGGCCCATAGGCTTCACCTAAATATAAGACATTTTTTGAGTGTTTGTAAATATAAGGTGGCATATCGATTAAATATAAAAAATGTTTAATTTATTTACCATACCTCTTGTTTATTTATATTTTTATTAATTTACCATACCTTTTTTATAAATATGATATTTGGCCCATACGATTCAATTGAATAAAACCTCTTTTTTTGAGCCTTGTTAAAAAAAAGAGGGTTATGGACTAAATATAGAAAGAGAATTTTATTTATTTAACCATACCTATAGTTTATTTATATTTTTATTTATTTACCATACCTCCAATTTATTTATATTTTTATTTCTTTACACGTTTGTGTGTTCATAAATATAAGGTGACATACGGAGTAATTATATATTTATTTGCCATAACTCTAGTTTATTTATATTTCTATTAATTTACCATACCTCTTTTATAAATATGGTATTAGGCCCATAGGATTCACTTAAATGAAGCCTCATTTTTGAGCCTTCTTAAATAGAAAGAGGGTTATGGACTAAATGTAAAAAGAGGTTTTATTTATTTACCATACCTCTAATTTATTTGTATTTTTATTTATTTGCCATACCTTTGGAGTAAGTATAAAAAGAGCTTTATTTATTTACCATACCTCCACTATACTTATATTTTTATTTATAACTATCATAAATACATTTTCTTGAACATGAGGGTGAATGGAAAATTGTAACTCCTATTTTCAAAGGATAAATTTATTTTTTTACCCTCCCTCTTAAAATAAAGTGGGCTAACCTCCATACCTAATATTTTTATAAAATAAATTTGAAGAAATTTGTAACAATGTACTATGATACAAAATATTCACCCAATAAAAATATAAAACCCCTTAATTTAACCCAAGGGCAAATATTCGCCCCTAAAATTTTGCATGGTTTGGCGAGACACTATAGGAGGTTTGTTGAAGGATTCTCCAGGGTGGCATACCCCATTTCCTCTTTGGAAAAGAAAGAAAAAAATTTCATTTGGACTATAGACTGTCAAAAAAAGCTTTTATCAGCTAAGCACTTGCTTACTACCGCACCTATTCTAAGCATTTCAAACCCAAATAAAGAATGTGATGTTTGTACATATGCCAGCAAGGATGGTGTTAGCAGCGTGCTAATGCAAGAGGGTAGAGTTATTGCTTATGAGTCTCAGAAATTTAAAGAGAATGAAAAAAAGTATTACGCTTACTATGTGTTGCTAACGACAGTAATCCACACATTAAAAATGTGGCGAAATTACTTATTGGATAAGAAGTTTATATTAATGACAAATCATCATAGTTTAACTAATTATTTCAAGAAACCTACTAATAATGTTAGGTAAGCTCGTTGGGTCGATTTCCCGAGTGAGTTTTACTTTGACATCAAACACTGAAACGGAAAAGAAAATTGAGCTGCAGATGCCTTAAGTCAGAAAGTAAACTGCCTTTATGTAATCTCTTTTAGTAAGGTGCATATGACTTTTAAAGAGCATATTAAGGAAGAAGAAATATAGGATCTTGAATGTAAAACTTCATGGAAGTAAGCTAAAAATCTGGACGACAACAAACAACAACTGGGATATGAGGTAAATCAAGAAGGTATGTTGATTTATAGAGGGAGAATGTATGTTTCAAACCAGAAAATATTAAAAAATTAATTTTAGGTGAGTACCATAAAATTCTTTGTGCCAGCTATTCTAGATATTAGACATTAATCACTACACTCTGAAAGGGACATTTTTGGCCCACTATGAAGAAATAGGTGGCTGAATACCTGGATCATTGTTTGGAGTGTCAACAATTGAAATAAGAACACCATCACCCAGCTAGATTACTCCACCCATTGCCTATTCCGGAACGGAAATGGGAAACTATTTAGATTGATTTCATTATGGGGCTATCTTAGTTTAAAAAGAAGAATGATTCAATAACAGTGGTAGTAGACAATGTGATAAAGTCTGCTCACTTTGTACCAATACAATCTACTTTTAAGGTCATTCACATTCCTAACATATTCATGAAAAATATCTTTACACTACACGGAATAACGAGGGTTATAATTTCCGACCGTGATGTAGAATTTACATAAGATTTTTGGAAAGCCTTATTTGGAGGTTTAGGCACACAACTGCATTTTAACACTGCCTATCACCCTCAGACGGATGGAAATATTGAGCAAGTGAATCAAATGGTGGAAGATATGTTGCGGAGTTATGTAATTTAGCAGCCTTCTAAATGGGAAGATTATATACATTTTGTGGAGTTTGCCTACAACAATAGTTACAATATATCCTTGAAAATGAGTCCCTTTGAAGTATTATACGGATGCAGGTGCAAGACACCCTCAAGTAGGGCCGGTTCGGATGATAAGTTAATGTTGGGTCGTGACATGTTAAAAGAGATGAAAGATATGGTTAAAATGGGGTGCTCCATTTTAAAGACTTCCTAGGATTGACAAAAAAAATTTGTGAATGAGAAGAGAAGTTTTTAGGAGATTCAAGTGAGAGATCATGTTTACATTCGTCTACGAGCTAGGAAAAGTACTCTGCATTGGGGTGAGTGTGTTAAATTACCACCTCGATTTTGCAGTCCTTTCAAACTCTTGGCCCGAATTGGACCTATGGCTTATTAACTTTCTTTCCCTAGTCACTTACGCGTGCATAATATTTTTCATGTTTCTATGTTATATATATATATATATATATATATATATATATATATATATATAATAGATATATGATCCCAACCATATAATCAATTGGCAAGATGTTATAAGTTAATTATATCATTTATAACGGATATGTGTATATTAAAAAAATTACCAAGGTCGACTGCCAAAGGAAAACGCTAAATAAATTTCTTTTATTATGTGTAGGCTAAACCGAAAGGCAAGTTCTTAGTCAAACCCCTGGTTATACTCGATCGAAGAGAACTAGTGTTGCGGATACGAGTTATCACCCAAGTTAAAGTGCAATGGAAGCAGTTTGGGCCAAAGGAGACCACTTGGGAGGATGAACAAGTTATGAGAGAGCCTGGTCCAGATCTATTTGCATCAGAGAAACTTTGGGATGATGTTTAATCTAAGGGGGGGAAGATGTGATGTCCCCAGTAATTGTAAATATTTAATTATTGTAGTAAACAAACTGGTTACTACTATTTATGTTTATATATTTATTATTTTGATTAAATTATGCATCAGGCAAATGTCTTCATGATAACAATCATGTAACTCTCACATGTCAGGTAGTTAGGATAGGTAGTTACCTATCCCTAACTACTTTCCTGAAACTTTATTCTGAAGGAAGAGATTAAGAGGGTATTGGTACTTGAGACAAAAGAGAAAAATGAAATAGAGGATTCTGTGATGAGATGTCAGATGGGTTCACAAGCTAAGTCTGGTTAAGTCTAGATAGCTGTGACATATTAAGACTGTTAGTATTACTGCATGTGAGTAACAGCGCGGGGGCAGACTTGGGCTTGAATGCGGGTCTCAAGGTTGTGAGGAAATTCGGTGTCTTATAGTCGATCTTGATCCAAACTGTTGATAATAATTAATATTGAAATCAGATAAGTATTTATAACTTCCTGAAGATTAATTGTAGTGTTGTAATAAGAGATATGTATAGTGTTTGGGAATAGTTAAACGTACTGGTTCAGTAAAGGCCTAATGAATACTAATAGAAAATTATCATCTCCATGGTAGCCATCTATAGAAAATAATAAGCCATAAAGAAAACTCAGTAAGACCTCTTAATTTCCTTTATGAGAATCTTTAATTTAGGGTTTACAATGCAAAATCCTTAAAGGAGTAGTAAAACCTAAAAACAAGAACTCCAAGAACTATTTAGAAACTTCCCAGAGAAGACGAATTACAGTTCTACACAGAACTATGTAATAACAAAAATCGACAAACTATTTAAGAAATAATAAATTTAGGTTCTTCAATACTTTAATACTTCGTTGCTAAGGAAATACAAGCAATGAATGAACAATAGATTAGATTCTGAGGCCAAACCATGGCTTTTGAAATATTCTGAACTAAAAATCAAAGATTTCGTCCTAAGAGAAAGGGAAAAACCGGAACTGTCACATGATGAAAATAATAAGTTTGAGAACAAAAAAATAATAGAAATCCAAACCCATAACTCTGAACCCCAAATAATCAATGAACATTTGGGTAAAAACACATCCAGACTATGGTACAAAAAGAACATTAAATATTTGTAATCTAATAAGTATGGTCTATGATGGGACGCGGGATGAAACACCAAGTGTTTGCAGAAATAAAAACTAAAATGACAAGAACCAAGTATGGTCTATGATGGGACGCTGGATGAAACACCAAGTGTTTGCAGAAATAAAAACTAAAATGACAAGAACCAAACCTATAAACAAATTCGAAGCAAATATAATGGAAAAGTTGGCTAATAATTTCTTTAAGATAAGAACAAAGAAGAAAGACCCAGGTTGGATGGGTATTTTGTATCTTTATGAAAAAATATAGATATGTGGATGGGTATTTTTTATCTTTATGAAAAATATAGATCTGTGCAAGGCTAGAAAACCAACCCCTTCCATTTATGCAAAACAAGTAGCTATTATATATTCAAAGCACATAAGTTACTCATGACAAAATGCTTTATCTAGTAAGAAATTTTCTAGATACAAAATTTACCATCTTATGTTAGATACAAGTTCAGATAGGGATCAATTTACATCGAAAACTTAAAAAACTATGTCTAGCCGCATACCGAGAACCTGAAATAACAGGAACGATGGAACCATGACATATAGCCACAGGGGTCTCTTTACGAAAAGTCTAGAAAAATGTATAATCCCTAGAGGAAGGAAATAAAACTAAGTATAAAATAAAAGCAACATAGCAAGTTGGCCTGATAAGCCAATATCCACTAAGATCTGAAACTTTGAGTCTAGGAGTTTCCAGAAAAAGTTTTCACATTACTAGAAGGCTAGAAGAAGAATAAGTTTGAAACCCTCGGATAGGATTCAAGAAGATAAGTTTCGTTCTCAATCACCCATATTCGAGTAGTAAGAAACCTTTGGCAAATCCTAGCAGAGCCATAAGAGAAGCTTATCAATACAACAATAGTAAACTAAATATAACTATACAATACTTCAATTAAACCTTAAACCTTGTACCTGGCTGGCGTTGAGGCTACAATTCAACTCCTTTCAATCAGTAAATGCTAGGAGGTTCTTTGCGAACCAAGGAGCCACACATATAGTCATGGCAAGGTTACAAGAGTGCAGGAAGAACATCTTCAATGTTACAGAGGGGTGAGTATGAACCTATGTGAAATCTGAAGCCTTGGGCTAGAACCAGAATCCTTTGTTAGGCGGAAAGCAAAATGCCAAAAACACTCCACAATAGAGCTAACAAAGGAGATAAGGGTTCACTCATTTCCATTAGATGAACTTGCGATATGTAGGACCGTCGATGAGGAGATCTTCCCTAGGAGAAGCTAACAACTAGAAAGTAGTCGAAAAAACCCAGAACGATGCTCCCGCCGACTCTTCGGAAGACAAGTTCATTGTATTAGAGGTAGGCTTAATAAGCTTGTAATTATTCATAAAATTATTCCGTGTACAACGAGGATCCCATTGAATGTTAACAGTAAGTGAATATCAATTTTATTCAATATATTCGCTGAACGTAAAAGACATTAAATCATATATGACAGTTCACTAATTCGGTATTTAATACAATGCACATATATATAAATACATTTAAATTTACTCTTTTTACTATGAATATTATAATGTTAATATTTAGAGATGTGGCATTTTGATAATATGATGACTGGCCGAAATTGTGGAGATGCATGACACAATTAGTTCGAAACACCAAGGTTTAATACTATGCGCCCTTCTTCTTCTGACAAAAGTACTTATGATTTCATGTTGAAAGTGCTTATTGATGCAGTTGTTTTTGTTTATTGTAACATGTTGCGCACATAAGATTTGTTTGAAGAAATATTTTCTCTACTTCAAAGAATTGATGCCACAAAGAATCACTGCTTTAGGAGAGACGGGGCTATTGTGTCATATTACGCCATTTCCAATGTTATTGTCTTCCCTTTTTATTAATAGTTGCAATTTTGTATTTAGTTCTCTGAGTTTATTGTCTTCCTGCCTCTAACTTTATGCTTCTCTCTTTTAATATTGAATCGCAGTGATTGTTTAGGGTGAGCTTGAATATTTAATTGTGGTGATCTTTAGCTTGAAATCTATTGCATTCTTATAATAATAATTAATATTTTTCTATCATCAGTATAGCCCACGGATAAAGGATCTCAGAAAAATGTATACCATATATAGATTAAAATGGCATTTTATCCATTTGAAACAATAATAGAAAACGTACTAAAGAAGCTAATGTTAGAGTTAGTATCAATCAACATAATAGGATGCACAATAAATATTCAATATACTCCCGCCCAAAATTCCATATCTAAATTAACAGGTACAGTGACAAGAAAACTTGAATAGTTTCTTCACCATAATTTGTACTTCAACTAAGAAGTGAAAAAATAAACGTCTTCCATGAAGTTCATAAAAAGGTTCAATCCTTCTCCCTACTCTGTTGAGGGGTTCAGAGAAAAAAGATTTAATGGTAATTCCATCTATTGTCTCAAGAAGGATCACTGCTTTTGTTGGGAGATTTCTTGATATTGAAACTCATTAGATCTTTTTACTAAACGGATTTGATAACCTCCACAACGAAAGTGTGATTCATGTCTAAAAGATAAAAAAGCCTCAGGGAGGATATTCTATGAATGTCTGCA
Source organism: Pinus taeda (assembly GCA_000404065.3). Lineage (NCBI taxonomy): Eukaryota > Viridiplantae > Streptophyta > Pinopsida > Pinales > Pinaceae > Pinus > Pinus taeda. Next base: position 279,610 of record APFE031424737.1, read on the forward strand.
CAACCATGGGCTTGCCCTGATTCATTTCTGCAAATTCGACATCTCTACACTTTTTAAACTAGGGTTCTTTGTCTGGCTGCTTTCAGGTCATGTTTTCACTTTAGTAAGATTCTCAAAAAAAACTTAAATTCAAAGAGAGAACCATAGCCTTTTATGCCTTATAAACATTTTGAAAACAATTTATACGCTTAATTTATGGTCTTTCTTCTCACTCATATGGTTGTCATCACAATCTTGTTGACCACGTCCGACTTTTTCTTCCACAGCGACCCTAAGTATTTTTTAATTGTGGTTATGAATAATGTGGCATAGGAACAAACGAATGAAAACAACAAAAATGTTACCCGGGAAAAATTAATTGGTAAACTACGGAATACGTAGATTAGTTCCTTTTGTTGGAAATGGACGACATTCATATGGTCTATGATATTGAAATGAACTCGAAGTGAAATTTCAACCTATTCTTCACTAAATCTTTTTGAAAATACGACCATTAATGTATTGTCTATGTATTTATAATATTATAAACTAGCAATTGCATTAAATGTGGAAAAGGAAACAACATAAGGCAATAGCATATATCACTAATTAATTTTTTTTTGACAATTGCTGAAAGACATGAAAATATCAAAAAAAGGCAAGGACAATGCTACAACGAAATCTTAGTGCAATACTACTTGCTTGAGCCTTAAGAATCATGGGAGCCTATGTTGAAGTTAAAGATGAATGAATACTTTTTCTCTTGATAATATGTTGTTCAATGTTATTTTTTCTTTAGGTACTCTTCTTGCCAACCTAAAGAATCTTAAGATTGTACTCTAATTAACCTAGCTTTTGTATAAATCCTACTTCCATATTGATGAGGGTTTTATATGGATGTAATTAACCATTTTATGTTGATTTGATTTCATGCTCACTAAGTATGTTTTTTTTTTTGTGAGTTCTTACCTATTAAATTTTTTTTAATCTACTATGTTTTCATTGTATTTCTGAGTTTCCTAAGAGGAACTCATTTATATTTTAGTCGCTAAATCATATGAAGTTAGTCAGTTTTGTTCGTTGTACAGTGCAGTGACTTTCATCACTTCAAAAGCAGTAAGAAAAAGGCTATTAAGAAAAGAGCTTCAACACCAAAAGCAATTTGGTAGCAGTTGTGGAACTTGCGAACATATCTTGTTCTATGATGTTGGCTATAACGCATAACTTTCTTAATATTGTAGAAGAAGGTAAATTTGCATTTAGCTTATACTACATTAACAATGAAATTGTCAACATTCACGACACACTTGCCATCACATTTGTAGAGAAAATTATAACATAATATCACAATTTTATTATAAGATCTAAATACTCCTATATGAACAACAATGGCTTTCATTACTTCAAGAGCAGTAAAAATAAGTCTATTAAGAAAACAACTACAACATTGAGAGAGATTTGGTAGCAACTATGGAAATGGCGAACATGTCTTGCTCTATCATGTTGGCTATTGGCCATAGCATTCTTGATATTTATAGAAGACTGTAAATTTGCATTTAGCTTATACTACATTAACCATGAAATTGCCAAGATTCTGGGCACATTTTCCATCACATTTGTAGAGAAAATTACAGCAGACTATCACACTTTTTTGATTAGATCTAAATGCTCCTATATGCAATATCTACATTGTGCCTCATAGTTAAATTTGTGCAAGGAGAAGGAGTGTCAAGGTGCAAGCTAGAATAAGAAAAGGGGATGTCGGGATTGTGCGATGTATGGAAAATATTATTTGGGACTTGAGATTCATGTTGAAACACCCTTATTTATGTATCACACATTCTTTGATAATAAGTTGCATGATTCTCTAAGGTGATTTAGAATAGAAAAAGTGAACCGAGCTATAGGCTCCCTATTTGAAATAATACTATTAATTGGAGAGACATGTTATAGAAAACTAATATGTTGGTGCAGTTTCTTGATAGCTAAAATTATCTTTATGACTAACCTTGTACTCCCTATACTATGTTCATCAGGCTCAGAGTTGGGCCATGTTAGTTGTATTGCTACAGTTGAAGTTCATGAGTTAGCTCAAGCATAAACCTATTGTTAACATTGCTTAATAGATGCTTCGTAGAGAGACCATAGTTAAGGCTTATCATAATATTTGTAATAGATGCACATGAATTATCAGATTATCTTTGGGTTTGCAATAGTTATTATGTGATGGATATAAATTTCCACGTAGATATTAAGCACATTGCAAGTAATGACATAAGCTCTTCATGAAACTAACTCATGAATTGCGGCTAGATCAGTTAAAGGATAGTTTTTTTAATTATTTGGATGTGTTAGCTTTACCAAAAAAAAGATCCAAAATGACTGAGACTACTTACAACATGAAGCAACAATTTCCACGCAAATTTCTCTTCTTTTTTATATGAAGTGATTTACTTTTGGTCCTCGTCTAGCTCCTAAAATAGACCTGTTGAACTGTAGGAATTATTGACACTTGTTCTTACGTCAATAGCATGGAAAAAATGTGCAAATTAACACTAATTTCTAAATTTGATTGAGCTACATTTTTTTTCTGAATTTGAACAACCTACAGGGACAAGGGAAGGGCAACAGTGCAGTTTTGGAATTTCTCATGCACTAGTAGACCGGAAACAAGTTTGTCAAAAACATTTACATACACAAAACTGATTGTAAATTTTTGCAATTTTTACTGAGTCAGGTGTAGGTTGGGTTAATGGCCTTGCATGCTTGGTTCCAAAAATACTTGTCCTTTAATCAATAACATCAGAAAAAAAATCCAATTTAACAATTGTTTCTTAATTTTGTTAAGTTACAGTTGTTTTTGTAATTGAATTACCTACAGGGACAAGGAAATGGTAGCAGTACAATTTTGTAATTTCTGACACGCTAGTAGACTAGAAACAAGTTTGTTCAAAGAATTTACATACACAAAAAGGATTATAAATTTATGTAATGCTTACTAAGTTGGATCTAGGTTAACTCAATGGACTTGCATGCTTGATTTAAGAAATTAAGTAAGCTTTTCCTAATTTGATTGCAAAAGTTTTCAGTAGAAGTTTCATTGTAGCTAAAGCAAATGGAATATATTCCTAATGGACCAGCTCATTTCCAGATGAATATGGAAGAATTTTTTATCGATAATTGTCAATTTTTTTGGTCAACACAATTTTTTAAATTGTTTTTTGTACTACGCATCTCATTAGAGGCATCAATCCTTTTGAAATATCTTGAAGCAAAGGTTTTAGTGCTTAGTGTGGCTCGAGAGGTAATTTTGCAAGATGGTTTTGTTGGTGAATCACAAGGTTTTGGAAATTAAAGTAAAGAAAAAGCAAAAACTTATACTTCAAAACATCACCAACATCTTGCTGTCTCCAAATAGGACCAAGCTCTAATCCTCAAAGTCTACAAGAAAAGTTCAGCGAGCAAGTTTCTCCCATGTAATTTTCATGGGGAATAATTTGTACAAACAGAGTCTCTGAATCTCCTCTTGAGTGAACATGCATCATATTAGTGTTAGAGGAAACTAAATTGAGCTTAATAAAACTAAATTAAAATTTCAACTCGATTTTGATCAGAGATTTTAGCCATAAATGAAGACAATGAAGCAAGAGAAGCAACACTCAATAAACATTGTGAAATCAAAGAAGTAACTTAAAATTATAATTGAAAAGGTTAAATAAAATTACCCATTGAACATTGTAGCAAATGCGTAAAGTAGAGTTCCTATTGTCACGAAGAAAATTGTTATTACTAATTTTATATAGTGAAAAAATGAAATACACCAAGTAATAAAATGCAGAAGAGTTAACCAGAAAAAACATTGGAAAACTCTCTTGCTCCTTATATTCTCTCAAAGCAACAAACTTCTATGGTATATGACTACTTTTGGTTGTAAGGGAAGCTATGACATCAACAAGAGCATATAGGGACTTACTAATATACGGTTCTTATTTCAAACACTCCCCATGGACATCATGTTTTGTTATTCCTTCACTTCCTACAAGATCGACTTATGACAAATTACTCATGTTGAACTGCCCATGTATTATGGTCCAAAGTTATCCCATGTTTTGCTAGATTAGTCAGATTAAAGGGGTTCTTCCTCTAACACTCCTCAAACTACTGGACTGACAAAATGGTTGAGCCTTTTCCCTAGGCAACTTTTCCAAATGGCGATAATGGTCTCTTACCTTGGTATCACATATAGTCTGAGCCTTCCTCACAATGAAAATTCTTCATAATGCTCAATGCTCAACAAATAAATGGTCAACAATACCATTACTTTTTCTGCATTTTCAAGAAATCACGATATCATCATGATGCATTGCCACAACAAGGGCTTACTGAAATCTATGGATGCTATCGAAGACATTGTCTCCCTGCACAACCACTTGGTTTGTGTTTGAAGGGCCTCCATGTTACAATTAATATGAGCGAACTTTCAATTTTTCCCTTTTTTCATTTTCTTCAAGATTCTCAACATGTGGCCATGCTCATGATGTCATTACTTCTCCTCCCCCCACTACTTCTATAGCACTCTGTAATAATGTGTAAAGACAATTCCCTAAGTTTTCCTAAAAAAAAAAAGGGCATAAGGGAGAACACCAATTGGAAAGGATAGAACAAACAGGAAAAAGAAAAAACTTGAGAAATGTAGCATGAAGGAAGTTATGGAACCAAGTACTTACCAATAAGGAAGATCTAGTGAGCTCAAATATAGCCAGGTTTTCAAATTTCAAGAAAATACAAGCCTGTCATCGTTCAAATCTACTACAGAGGAAACCTTGGTCAAAGAACCTTAAGCAAAAGCAAAAATCTCGACTATATGCTAGAGCAACAAGAAAAACAAGAAAACCCTAAAGTTAGTGCAAAGGCCTTAACGTCGTGGCTAAGGAGAAATAAATGAGGGAAAGGTCGATGAAGTACATGTGACATGTCGATGGGTTACATTGAGGATCAACAAGGTGAACAGTTTCAAAAATGAAGATTTAGTTGTCTATTAAATTAGTGAAATATAACAGTGTAAGAACTTTCAATCATCTAACATGAGATCCGATAGTGCATAGGAGTGCAGTGATGCAATTAGAGAAATTATTCGATGTAAAATTTGAGATATATACCATATATTAAGTTAATTAATATATT
>APFE031424737.1:285716-373655 GCA_000404065.3 Pinus taeda
CTACTAAAACATTTCCTCACTTGTATTTCCACATTTTGAAAACAATGTGTATAAATATTATAGGAAACTCGTTTTACTTTAAAAAAAAAATTGTATAAAGATTATATAAAATTTGCTTACTTATGTAGACCCCACTTTCCCTCTCACTCCAAAAGAATGAAATCAAACACACGTTATTTGGTAATTTTGAAATGTTGAAATCATTTAAACATATTTATTATTTTATTTGACAAGCATTTGGTATTCTTGAAATCATAAAATCATTTAAATATATTTATTATTTTATTTGAACTTTTTAAATTAATGAATTTATAAAGCCTAATTTAGTAATTTAAAGTAAATTTTGGTTATTGAAAATAAATTTAAATTAAATGATAAATATATATTATAATATTTTTTTAATAAAGTAAATGATGTAAATTTTTATAAACTCATAAAAAATTGGGGTTTATTATATATGGTTAAAAATATAATATTATTTATTTAATTTGAACTTAGTTTTGTAATGTAACTAATTAATTTCAAAGATGCTATGAATAATGTATTAATCACCACAATAAAATCAAAACATTATTAATCTGACCTACATAATCGAGTCCTAACCAAATTGTATCAAAAATCTCTTTTGTTTGTGGGACCAAACGCCACCATCCATGTAATTATTTTGAACACAAAAATTATAATGGAAGTATACATATTAATACCTCTGTTCATTTAGCCCTAAAATACCCTTTATATATAATATATATATAATATAATATAATATTAATATATTTAAACAATAAAAACTAGAAAATAAATAGAGCTGATGTTCATTTTATTTATGCAGACTAAATAAATGTAATATAAAACATAGCGATATATGAATTATGTTTTTATAGATAAAAATAATATAAACATAAGATGTTTCCATTCAACTGTTGAAATGTGAACAAGTTTTCCTTCTCTAAAGATTAATCATACTTTCGTTCCAAAAGACTTGGAATATAAAGATTATCAACATGAAGATAACAAATATTATATATATAAATATCTGAATATGAATTATTGATACAATGAAAGCGAGAGGCTTGCTTATATACTAAGCAGGTGTCTCTTTATGGAGAGTCATGTCTCATTTAGGCATGACTCTTCAACCTAATTACTAATTAACTAATCATTATTTATGATTATTATCATTTACATTATTTTACATTATTTATTACATATTTATTTATAGCATTGCTTTCCTCCTCAGAAAGCATTGTCCTCAAAGCTTGTTAATGAAAAAGGCTTGATCTCTTTTTCCGCTTCGAATGTCTTTCTATCTCGGAACTGTCATCTTTGTCGATACATGTTGATATGATCTTCTAAGTGACAAGTAAAATTGTCACACTGGGAAGGGATGAGACCATCCTAGATTAATCATCTATGTAATATTTTGATTACTAGAATTTTGTAACGATTTGTCATCATAGGACTGGATTGAGGTTACATCACTATTCTCTGGAAGATCAGTTTGTTATTTCGGATCTAAAAAGTACATATATGTAGCTTGATTGAGTTGTCTACTCTCATTATTTCGATGTCGATATGGAACTTTTTTGGTTTGAATTTCCCTTATTAGGTGTGTGGAAATTTTTTGATTTCCTTAGGGTAGTACAGTTCTTGAGTTAGGTACATAATATTTGTTTGGAATTTACATCGTCTAGATTGTAACATGTGAATGTGTTTTTCCTTTCACTAACTAATTCTCTTATTGAGTTCTACTATTTACTGGTTCAATATTAATTCCCTTATCTTCAATCTGGATTGTTATGTTTAGAGACTTTGATACTTCCTGATTAAGTTTCTCTAGGTTGCATGTTCATGATTTTTTGTCCTTTTTAAACTTCTTAATTTGTGTTAGTAATTTTTTACTATGATCCCTAAGTCACAAGAATTCTTCATTTCTATCAACAGTGATTTTGTCAATTTCATTTTACATATTTTGTAATACTTTTTTACCTTCTTAAGAAATTACTTTTGAAATATATGATATATCTTCTAGCGTTACTGAATTTGGTTTCAGTGTAACATTTTGGAGTGTTATTTTCTTCTTCTTGCAATAAAATGTTAAAAAAAAATTCTTCGTCTTTAAAATGACAGATCCTACCGTTTCCATCTAGAGTGATCCCAAAATAAATCCAATTGATTGTTCCATAGGGTGTGAACTAAGAATTCTGATAGAAATGTATAATCTTCAATGTTTAACTGTAAATTGGCTATGTGGATACAAATATTATATATTAAAATATCTAAATAGGAATGATTGATACAATGAGTGCGAAAGGCTTTCTTATATACCAAGCAGGTTTCTCTTTATGGAGAGTCATGTCTCATTTAGACTTGACTCTTCAACCTAATTACTAATTAACTAATCATTATTTATGATTATTTTTTTTCTTAATTGGTCTACTCCTATATTAATATAAAAAGATATTACAGAGAGGTAGATGCCTCGAGAGTTCTAGCCATGGATTTGGCATTTTTGCAAAAAAACCCTTGACGTACTAACTAGAGAGCCGACGTGATGACTGACATCAAAGTTTTTAATATCTGAAAACATTAGATTCCAAGTCTGGACAGTGACCATTCCAAAAAATAACCCAAACAGTGACTCAAAGCTGACCCATACAGTGATACAGGACTGACTTGTGCAGAACTATCTCTTGGACAGATTCCAACATAAACATAAACATGAACAGAAACTAACATATAGGAGAAGGCCATCCTCATAGTGGAGACCGACATATAGAATTGACAATGACCTGAATTAGCGAGCTTACAAGCATGAAAATTGTGTATCGAGAGGGAGTTGAACTTCTTCTTCGGTAGCTGACCAAAAAAGCCAGTGGCACAGACTAGTTCAATCTTCATTTGAGGTTGATGGCTGTTCTTCTATGATTCGACACCCAAATTGATCTGAGTCTTTGGAACCAGAAGGATGGGCCGCTGAGCTTGAAGGGTCACCTCCCGCTGGCGCGCTTGGGCCAGCATTAGTGTCTGTATTCATAATTGGCAAGCTTCCTGTATCTTGGCGCTAGGAGACATTTTGGTCTACCATCCTATGTTCCAGAGGATCCCCATGATGAACCTCCCCCGAACCCACAACGTTCTCACACATTTCAACTGTCATAGAAAAGATGAAGGATGAGTTTCCCAGAGAACAGGGAATGCAGAAACGGACAGTATGCGAGTGAGAATGATGCACGCAAACTTCGGCTCTAACTTGCCCCCTTCCCCTGCACCTTCCACTTCTTGTAGCAGGATAACTATAGTAGAAAAACTCCGAAGCATCCGACAAGGGGTCTGAAGTGGTTGAGGAAGGCTGGTGGGAGGCTCGACCACGAGAACTTCCTCGTCTGCACCCCATTCTGGGCCGTTCTCTCAGCATATTGTGAAGACCAGGACTGACAAGCGGAGATGGAATGGCTGGGAAGCGACTGATGAATGAACACACTGAGTATAATGAAGACTAAGCCCACTTATAGCTGTAAGCACCAGGAACCAGAGCCGAAGGTAAGTAGGGGATGGTGTTGGCGCTTGAAGAACACCAAGGACTGACAAATGGATAGGGAATGGCTGGGAAGTGACTAAGGAGAGAACACACGGAATATAATGAAGACTGAGCACGCTTATAGCGATAAGCACCCTGAACCAGAGCCGAAGGGAAACAGGGGATGGAGTCGGTGCTTGAGGAACAACAAGGAGCTGCCGCCTTTTTGGAACTGAAGGGGCGCGAAGGAGCAGCAGGAGTGAGGACCAAACCGGGAGCCATCGCGCCTAAAACAAATTTCAGGGAAGGCAACGTTAACGCTGCCATTAATATGTTTGTGCGAAACCAATTCTTTGGCCTACTGCATTTACATCTGGCGCTTGTGGGCTACCACTTTCCCACCTTCCGCGACTCCTTCGTACCCATGAGCCGATTATTCACCCGTATCCGAGAGAGAATAATCCTGTTGCACCAAACAAGTTCATTCATGTTTGAGTTGTACATCATCTGAGTCGCAAAGAGGGCCTGAGAAATATGGGAGCTGCTGGTTGACCCCCTGATTGGACAGTCTGTCTGCTACTTTGTTGGCAGTGCATCTTATATGCTTGAAGGTGATGCTTCGGGGGCTCAAGAGACGTTCCTCTAGTTGTTCCAGTCTACTGAGCAGCCTCCAGCTTGAGGCAATCTTAGCTGCTGAGGTGCCTGCTTGAATCCTAGTGGCCGGTGTATTAGGATAAGAGTGTCCCCTTCTACCAGAAGAGGGAAAAAGTATTTTTGTTCTGCTATGCAAATCCACTTCCATAATCCTTCCAATTCAATAGCGTTGTTGGTGTCTTTGCCAATTGTTCCATGATAGATATGCAATACTATGCCCATTTTGTTCCTGAAGACACGGCCATAACCAGCTGGCCCAGGATTGCCCTTGGCTGCCCCATCAAAGTTCAATTTGTATGAGTTGGATGCAGGAGGGGACCAATTGAGGGGAGAGGCGGAACTAGTTGGGGGTCTGGATTTGACTTGAGCCAGAAAGGTGAGGTCCAGGTTCCAAGCTTTCATGATGAGGTGTTCCTGAGGAGAGTCTGGCAGGTCCGAGTCTTGCCAATGTTTAATAGCCAGAGTTTCTTGGAGACTTTGCTTAAGAAGAAGCCACAGAGTGTCAATTGGCCTGGTGATATTGTTGAAGACTCTATTGTTTCTCTCCTTCTATAGTATCCAATAGAAAAATCCTAGGATGAGGTTCCACAGCGAGTTTAGAAGAAGGATTTGGAAAGGGTGCTTTGGCCAATTTCTAATGGTGTCTGTAATATCGCCCAGTCGTTTTACCGATCTTTTGTTGCATTGGTCAATTTTCTCCCATAATTGAGTAGCTAGAGGACAAGTATCCATGAGATGCAAGATGGATTCAGAGTTGAGATTACAGTTGGGGCATTTGGAAGGTCCAATGAATCCTCTTTTTTGCAAATTGTCCCAAGTAAGGATTTGCCGCTTGCTTAAGAGCCATAGGAAAGTGGAAACCTTAGGCAAAATTCCTGGTTACCAAACCTGGTCCCAAAGTTGATCCTTGTCTGCTTGTGTGGTTGAATAGCGAAGTTGGTATGCTTCCTTGGTAGTAAACATTCCTTTTGGCGTATGTCCACATCGCAGCTTGTCCTGTTGATCTGAGTATTTGATTCTTTTGTGGTTTAACTCGTGATTGATCTCTGTGTTGGTTTCCCCTTGTCAGTTGGCCTGCAAGGTGCTAGCTGATTTCCAGAGTTGAAAGTCTTGGGGCGTTTTCTACTGCCAGAACTAATGAACATGGATAAGATCAGCTTGCTGCATAGAAGCTTTCCAGATTGGCTTGTGGAAGAGTGAGGCTACTTTTGGGAGTTGTTGCCAGGAGTCCTCCCAGAATCTAGCTGTGGTGCACAAATGAATTTCCCAGAAATTATGCTCTTGTATGAAAGTGCTGTGAAGCTTGGCAGCATTCCAAATCAAAGAGCGTGGAGTTGTGGTACTGATTCTGATAAGGTCGTCCCATTAACTGCCTGACACATATTTTTCTTTCCATAGCCATGCCCAAGGTATATGTGGTTTGGAAATCCAGTTCCACCATATACAGGCTCTCGTTGTCTTGTTTCTTTGGAGAGAGTTCCTTAATCCTAACCCACTGACTGATTTCGGCTGGCAGACCTCATTCCAATTGACAAGAGCCCATTTCCTATTGAGACCAGAGGATCCCCATAGAAAGTTTCTTTGTAGATTGTGGATGATCTTAAGTACCCATTTGGGCGCTGCCAGAATAGAAAAGAGATAAAGAGGCATGGCCTAGAGAACATAGTTGATCGGGATGAGTCTGCCAGCCATATTGAGCGAGCGGAAAGTCCAGGAAGAGAGTCTGGATTCTGACTTGTCGAGGAGGTTTCTCCAGGAGGCATGTTTTATGGCTGAGTCCAACAAAGGAGCTCCCAAGTATTTCGAGGGAAGCACTGCTATAGAGAATCCCAGAATCCTAGTGATGTTCCTTTGAGTTGTGGCAGGGGTATGAAAAAAGAAAAGTTGGGATTTCGAGGCATTGATGGAGGTTCCAGAGGCTTCAGAGAAGAGAGAGTGCAGGGCCTTGAAGGCGGTTTCCTATTGAGAAGATGGGTGGCCGAAAAGAATAGTATTGTCTACAAACTATTGGTGGGATAAGGGATGAAGACCATGGAGAGAAATGCCCTTTAGGGTGTGAGAGGAGGTAGTAGAGTGAAGCAAATGACTGAGGCCTTCTGCCATGAAAAAAAAGGGAAAGGGGAAAGGGGATCCTCTTGACGGATACCACGGGAAGGACGGAAGGGCGTGGAGGGTGAGCCATTGAGCAGGATCGAAAAACAGGGAGAAAAGATGAGATTCATGATCCACCTGTTCCAAGTAGCATTGAAGCCAAAAGCCAATAACATTTGATGTATATAGTTCCAGCTAAGTTTATCAAAAGCTTTGGAGAGATCAAGCTTAAGAATCATACTTGGCTTTTTTAGAAGCTTCAGAGAGTGGATGACTTCATTTGAAAGAATAATGCCGTCCATTATTTGTCGCCCTTCTACGTATCCAGTCTGCTCTGGCGAGATGAGAAGAGGGAGGAGAGGTTTGAGCCTTTTCGCCAGTACTTTGGATATGAGTTTGGAGATGACGTCACATAATGCAATTGGCCTATATTTGTCAGGCATGTTTGGTTCATCCCCTTTAGGAATTAGCGCTAAAAAAATAGCGTTTAGGGAGGGGAGAATCCAGTGCATGGATCTTGATTCCTCCACTAATTCCCAAACCTCTGTGTTGATGAGCTACCAAAACTCGTGAAAGAAGTTGGCGGTGAAACCGTCAGGACTAGGTGCCTTGCCATCCCTGATTTGGGCCATAGCATCTTCCACTTCTTGCATTGAGATGGATTGGAGCAGCTTATTGTTGTGGTCCTCCGTTATAATTTTCGGGATGTGCCGTGTGATTTTTCAAATGGCTTGTTCTCTGCTTCCTCGTTGTTCCCTAAGAGTTTCCTGAAAGTACTTTTTGAATTCCTTTTTCATTTCTTCATGTGCTTCTAATCTCTCCCCTTGACGATCGTTTATGAAGGCGATATTATTGTGCATTCTTCTTTGGATGGTAGATCTATGGAAATGTTTTGTATTTTTCTCCCCTTCCTTAAGCCACCGGATTCTGGACATTTGTCGCCATAGGATTTCTTCTTGCTACCTGTGTACTTCAATTTCGGTCCAAAGGGTCTACTCCTGTTGCGCATGCTCTTCTGTCCTCCCTTACAGGATGATGTTCTGTTGAAGTGAGCACATTTTATGCTCCAGCTTTTTTCGATGCTTAGAGATATTGCAAAACTGAGTTCAATTCCAGATTTTGAGAGCTTGTTTGAGGTTTTTTAATTTTTGTTGGAACTAGAACATCTTGGCTCATTCAGGGGGGATAAAGGATTTCCAAGCCTCATTAACCACTGCTTTGAAGTTGGGATTTGAGAACCAAAAGGCTTCAACTCGAAAAGGTTTGTTGCACTTTGTACATGGGCGCGTCCATTGTAACATAATGGGCCAGTGATCTGATCCCCCTTGAGGTATGATGGAAGCATGAAAGTCCCCACCAAGGTGTATGGCATTGTCCGAGATGAGGAAACGATCCACCCTGGAAGCAATATGCTGAGGTCCCCTCCGTTTATTGGTCCAGGTATATATACCATTTGAAGTCTGAATGTCCATTAATTGGTTTCTTTGAATGAATTCTTTGAAACCAATACTATCACCTTCTAACTTTGATCTGTTGCCGTTTTTCTCCTCCAAAGCCGTTATGATATGGAAGTTGCCACCACCAATCCAGAGGGGAAACTGCCTATTTGAATTGAGAGCTGTAAGTGTATCCAATAGATCCAGTTTTTGTTGTAAATTTTGGGGAAAATAAACATTGGAGAGATGACTGTGAATGTTTGTTCTGATGAGATGGAAGGTGGCTTGGATGAGGAAATGAGAGTTATGAAAGTCTTGAAGGGTGAGTACCTGTGGGTTCCACATGATTGCCAGCCCTCCAGAAGCACCTGAAGCATCGACTAAGATTGAGCGACATCCTGACCAGGCCTTATTAAGAATCCTTTCTATAACACTGTTGTTACTTTTTTTTTCTTGAAGAAAAACTAATGTGGGTTTTCTTGTTGGATCAAGTTTTTTAACATTCTTTGTTTTGAGGGGCTATGAAGCCCTCTCATGTTACAGGAAATGAGCTTCATGAGGAACAGTGGGGTTGAGATTTGTAGAACTTTGTCAGCTTGGGGAATCTCCCAGATTCCATTAGCATTTCTCCTAGGATAATGGTCCTTTGCAGTTCCGTTTTGCGCCCTCTTTTCTTCGTTTCTTTTAAGATTTTCTTTCCATCCCATGGACTTTTGGCTTGTATACCTAGACATTTATTATGCTGAGCTCTGGTTATAACTCCTTCCAGCCTTTCGATTTCCCATGGGGGTATTGTATTGTATTCTTTCTGTTTGCATGTTGTTTCCAATTTGAGAATGTCCAAACCTTCCAGGCTTACACTCTCTGGATCCTCATCCATATTTGTAGGAGTGTTCTGATCTTCCACGATAGTATTGTCATGAATACTAAGGGCTAGAGTAGCATCTAGTTCCATTGAAGAAGACTGCAAGGCAATCTCTGGAACAGTTTTCTCAAATGAGGTCAGGTTGAGAAGGCTAGAGAGAGCGGAGGCTGAGGATGGAAGAGAAGCTTTTGAAATCTGGGAGGATGAGGGGGGAGAAGGGTTTGCCGGAGGATCTGCAATTTGATTCTCTGTGGTGTCTTGAGAGGTAAGAATGATAAATCTGTTTTGGGTATCAGGTTTTTTGGAGCTTTCGGGGGCTACGGGAGTTTTCTTTGCATGCCGTCGGCGATTAGGGACTTTAGTGAATCCTTTAGAGTCTTTGCTGGTATCATTAACTGGGGTTTTAGGCTGAAGATTCAGAGGAAAATCCTTGAAAAGATGGCCACGTTCATGGCATTTTTGGCAACGAAAAGGAATATGCTCGTAGTCTAATGTTTGGATCCATTCAAAATCATCATGAAAAAGACTTACCGAATCTCCAAGAGCTTTGGTCAAATGCATTTGAACACAGGTCCTGGCGTATGAGGTGTATCTTCGAGTTTTGGTTTCCTCAATAGCTTTGATGAAAACCCCCAGGCTGTTGCCTATGTCCCTTAAAGTCTCCTCTTTCCAGTATTCCGAAGGAAGGGAGTACATATGTATCCATACTGGAGCCCAACTGAAGTCTTCTTTATCTGGGTTGAACCTTGCTTTCCATTCTCGAAGGTACAGACCTGAAGAGTTGAAGAAATATGGGCCAGCCTCAAATATGCGAGATTCGTCCCCCAAACTGTTGAAAATTGCAGTGAAGAAGCCTTTGGGACCAAGATGCAGAGTGACTTGTCCTTTAGGCTTCCATTTTGAAGTAATCCATCCATGCAAGGCCTTTTCAGTTGGCCAGAATCCGAGAAACTTGCCTATGAGTGCATGGTCCCTCATAAATTGGATTTGGTTGTTGATTCTTTGACTGGGGAGATTGACTTTGATTATTTCTGCAGTTTTTGGAATGCATGTTATCGACGTCGCCTTTGGCTGTGACGTTGGGGACTTTTGGTTCATGCCTTTCTCTTTGGTAGTTGCATCACGTGCCGCTGAGTTCTCAGCTTCATCGTTGGCAGGTTCTGTATCTTGATCTTTCCCTGGGAGGTCACCTGGTATGAATAGAGAATCTACGAGTTTGGTGTTGTCAGAGGAGGTATCGATGTGAGGAGGGGGGGATGATCCCGCCCCTCCTAAGGGCACATCCATGGTTAAGAACTCAACAGGAGTTCTGTGGCTAGAACATTGAAGGTCGAGAAGAAGCAGGGGTTAGGGTTAGCGCTCATAGAACAATGCAGGTTGTGTTGCAGGCAACTCTCTAGTCATTATTTATGATTATTATCATTTACATTATTTTACATTATTTCTTATATATTTATTAATAACACTTGTTTTTTTGGAAGATGCAAAATTCAATGTTAAAAGTAAGACATGAGACCACGAGTGTAAAATTTACTCACTGGTGTATCACTTAAAATAAGCTGAATTCCATAGCATCACTAAGTGATGAACTGAATCACAACCCATTAAATACATTCAATCAAACTAACCAAATTAAATCATAATAACGGAAAATATAAGTCAATTAAACTAGCCAATTTTTTACGATGCAAACATCGTACACTGGAATGTTTTGTTCTCAACTTCTACCCCTACCACAAAGATAAGATCTCTAAATCAAAGAGGTTGAAATTGGTGTACGAGGACCTTCCTTTCGTGACCGCTACTCTAGCAGCCACTCTTGTTGCTGTAGCGACCACTTTCATTTCCCACACTCTTTTGCTCAATTCCCCACCAAAGACTTCCACCATTAACGCTTTCACGATCCTTTGACACCGTGAGAGTTGTGGGATGTAGACACCTTGAAGAGCTTATCGTTTATCCTAAGATTCCGAGGAAAACTAGATTTTATGGATAGATATTGGTAATCAAGTTTATCTTATCTAATCTCATTAGAGAATTGTAACTGACTAATACTAGTTTTGAATCTGATGACAGAAGTTATTTCTATTCTTTCACACTTAAATCAAAAACACAAATGACATAATAATGGAGTTCTTTTCAAAGAAAATGCCTTACACTATAAATTAATTTAAGGAATGCGTTTCTACTTAACCAAATAAATTTAAGTCATATGTGCTCTCCATTACAGTGTTACCTAACCAAATAGATTTAACTTGGCGAGGATCTGTGCTCTCCATTCGAGTATTACCTAACTAGACAGATTTAACTTGATGAGGATTTGTGCTCTCTATTCCACTATTCCTGTATTCCACTCTAGTTGGGTGGTTAGTGATATGCATGTATTTTTGTAGATTTAATAATTAATAATGTGTGATTTTAAAATTAGACTTAAAAATACTATATAATATTTGTTTTTACGTAAATAGTATATAATATATGCTTTTAGGTTATAGTTTTAAAATTGGTTAAATTAAAAATAGAATTAAACTAATTTATTTAATTTTGCTTAGTTTTTAAATTATTTAAAATTTATTTTTATATTTAATTTATTATATTAAATTTAATTTATGTGAATTAAATTTCTTATTTCTTTAATTCATAATATCATATAATGTATTATTTAATTATTAAAAAAAACATTTCATTAAATAAATTATAATAATAGGAAAATATAATATTAAATTGCGATTATACATTTATAAACAATTATTATTATTTTTTTATAAGTGAGATATTTGGTTTTCATAAACATATTTCATTACAACATAATTATATCTTAAACTTGATTAACTTATTTAATTACCAATTGTCTAATATTTATACTTTAGTAATGATATTTGTTGAAGTGGAAATAAAATATAAATTTTATTGTGGTTCTTATTATCTTACTTTTCTCGATTTTTTATTTTACTTTCACTTTCAAAGCTTATTCATTATCCATGAGTAATGAACAAAAAAATTAAAAGAAATTAAGTATATTAATATATTAAAATTAGGGTTTGTAATCTTTTGTATAATATTATTCTTAGGTTTTATATATTAATCTTAGGGTTTATAATATTAATCTTAGAGTTTATAATGTCATCATTTATAATTTTAAGAATCAAACAAAAAATAGTATTTTTCACTTTGTAATATTAGGGTAATCTATTTAAGGATACTTCAAAAAAATCATGCATATTCAAACAATTAGTAATTTGATAAGAAGAATTAAAGCCTATTGGTTTGCTACACAATCACTCATAAAAGTAATTGAAATAATGTAATTATAATAGGATGATTGTAGGCAACAACCACAACCATTATGCTTTACAGAAATTACATTATTTTAATGGTCAATCTTTTGCTTGGGTTATGAAGGAGATTTGAATATTAGAAAGAAGATAAATCAAAATTTGATGTCAGAGGATGATATGCGATTAATATAAAATATGTATATTTTTTATAATATTACACAAGGTAGGTCATTATTTTTAAAAACAATATAAATTACTTTTAAAAAACATTATTATTAATATTGTTTAATAATAATAATATTGTTGTCAATAATAAAATATTTGATATGGATATGGATATTGATATTATTTGATATTGTTGATACAAAAATCAACCATGGTCAACCATATTAACCGAAGGGATAACAAATGCAAGTGACTAATACGTTTCACCCTAGGGTTTGTATTCCCTTGGGTTTATTTTATCAATCCATTGGGTCTATCAATTTAAGGGTTCATATTTCTAGGGTACAATATCAAATCTCGAAGGGATTATAAGCCCAAGTGAATAAATTTAACTAAAGAGATTATAAACCTAATGCATTAATACTAAAAACCGAAGCAACAAAAAACTCAAGGAATAATAAACATAGGAGATTAATACTAAAAATGCAAGAGAATATAAACCCTAGGGTTTTTAATGAGGCCTTTGGCTATATTAACAATATTAATATTTTTAATGTGCTTTTGGTAGTGCATTAATGTACGTTAATATACAATACTATACATCAATGTAGTTCAATTAATATACATTAGTTTTCATAACAATAATGTATATACAGTTAAGTATATTAACATGCACTAAAGTACATTAATGCACAATAATGTACATTTCATATATATAAATGAACAATGTTGTATATAGGAGTTCATATAAATGCATATAAATATTGATGTCTATTCATAAATGTGGTTGATATACGCTTATCATTGTTTATCAACCACATTTATCAACCACCTAAGTTATTAATATTATAAACCTATGAATAATATTATACCCTAGGAATAAGAACACTTAGATTGATATACTGAAGGGAATAATAAACCAAAGGGATTAATACTACTAACCGAAGGCAATATAAGCTCTAGGGTTTTTAGTACTAATCCCTTCGGTTTATAATACCTTGGGATTTTAGTATCAACCCCTTGGGTTTATTATTCACTTGGGTTTATAATATTATTGCTATATATTATAAATGGTAGATACAAACGAAGCCTTTGGATTATATAAACCAAATTAATATTTTTAATATTGTTGTCCAAGTATATATTATTTATAATTAATATTTGTTTAGTTAATATTAAAATTATTTTCATTTTCTTGCTTTAGTTGAGATATGACTTGCAAGCCTATTGATGCATATCAACCACATTTCTTAATGTGATTATGGTCAGACATGGTGATAATCAACTATGGTCAACCTTGGTCAATCATGGTGAACCATTGTCCAACATCACATTCTGAGAAAGATTATCTCAATGAAAATAAATCGTGGTCAACCATGGTCCAACATATGATTATGACAAATATTGTCTTGATATGAAAATAAATCATAGTAAACCATGGTCGAGCATGGTCCAACATTGCATTGTGACAAATATTGCCTCAATATGAAAATCAACCATGGTCAGCCATGTTTATTTTAGGGTTATAATATTTGACTTATGGTTTATATACCTTGGGTTTACATTATTTCCTTGGGTTTAATATTATTCCCTTGTGTTTATAATGCCCTGGGTTATTAGTATTAATCCATTGGGTTTATTCTTCCCTTGGGTTTATAATATCAATCATTGTCAATCATGGTCAAACATGATCAACCATTGTTAACCATCGTCAACCATGGTCAATTGTGATAAACCATGGTCCAATGTCACATCGCAAAAAATATTGTCTCAATATGAAAATGAAGCACGGTCTAACATCGCATTGCGACAAGGTTTCTCTCAAGATGAAATCAACAATGGTCAATCATTGTCAACCATTTCTATTTTAGTGTTTATAATATTTATCTTAGGGCTTATATACCTCAATGGGTTTATAATATTAATCCCTTGAGTTTAATATTATTTCATTGGGTTGAGAATCCCGTGAGGTTTTAGTATTAATCCCTTGGGATTATAATATCAATCCCTTGTGTTTATTAATTTAAAAATTCATCTATGGTCAAGCATGGTCCAATGTCGCATTGTGACAAAGATTTTTCTCAATATGAAAATCAACCATCGTCAACCATGTGTATTTTTATCACCAAAAATTGATCATCTAGCCACATCTTACTAGATGGATCGAGGTACACCATTTAGGTCCAACTTTACCATAGTAAAATTGCTTCCACTATAAGAAATTAGTTAATAAACCACATTCATTAGGTTATTTCTGTTTGAACCCAATGAGGAATAATTAAATAAATCATTATTTATTTAGTTATCTTCTAGGAATCATTAATTAAACCATTGTTTAACAAATATTCCTTGTCATATTTGACCCAATCATGAAAAATTATTAGATAAATTATTATTTATCTTATTTTTCTCTAGGAATAATTAATTAATCATTATTTAGTTATTATTCCCTGTCCAATTTGACTAAATCCTCTAGGAATACTTAAACAAATCATTATTTTATTATTATTTCTAAATAAATGTATTTAACCAATTTAAATATCTTTTCCCTCCAACCAAATATAATAAAATATTCCAAATGGTTAACTTTAGATTTTGGTTAATAATACTATATTATTTCCATTATTCGAGAATAACCCAATATTTTATTATAGATTGGAGGGTTTTACATCGATTTTTCACATTGGACCATTTTCATTATTGTGGTCACTACTGTAACTTTGAATATCATCAATGTCTCTTGCCATTTTATTTTCCCATTTGATTTCCCATTGAAATCAAACATATTTTGTTGGGTTTACAAATTGTAGAGAGGAGAGGCTCATCAGAGCTGAAGACATTAAGGATAGCCAAGAACCCATCCCACAAAGGGGGACTAGTAACATCATTTGTACCCTTCACAAGTGTCACATAATAAAATCTATTCTTTATATCTAGTTTTAATTGGGATATTAGAGTTGTTTGCACTTAATTCCTTATTTCATTTTCTGTTTACTATTTCTGTTGCATAGATCAGGAGTTTGCTAGATTTTATTTCTTATATCTATTGCAGATCTAAAGGGTTCTATAACAATTTTTGTTGTTATGGGTGTTTATCATCAACAACTTAATGTGTTCTCTTTTTGTGCACTCTCAATAATAGTACACTATAACAGATGATGACTCCGTTGTGTTTTGAATTAAGATTCAAAAGCCTTGGTGACCTTCTATTGTCAGCTTGGGGCTCTTCTTTTTTTAGTATCTTAATGTTGTTTAATAAAATTCTAAACCTAGATTAGTTAAATTTCTAACTTCCAAAAATTTTCTAGTTATTTCCGTATGTGACACGAACTAATCGCAACAAAGATGACACTTTTCTAAAACTTTCCACCCGAGAACTAAGGTGCGTAAGTTGTAGTTTTTAAGCCAAAAATTGCACTCTTGACCTCCAGAATGCACTTCCTAGGCCAAAAAGTGCGATCCCAGGATAAAACAGGTCAATACATGCAATTTTAATGTTTTTTGGTGTTTTTTTTTATTATTTTCTAGGTTTTTCCAAGAGAACTCTGATAGGTTTGTTGACCACTATCTTAGCCCTCTTAGGCTTTGATCTACTCTATTTTTCTTGTTGAAGTGGAATTTAGTCCCTTAGGGCTTCTAGTATGTTTCCACTTTGTAGGAGTAGTTAAGTTGAGTAAGAAGTTTGAGTTTTTGCAGAGCTTTCAACCATACATTTTAGATATGTACCTTCCTTTTTCAAATCTTTATTGGTATGTTGTTCCCATCCAAAGTTTCCTCTTGAACCTTGTTTCATCGTTTGCCTTAGGGTGCCACTATTTGCCTTAGATTCCACACCCATCACCCTATCTTTTGCAGTGATTTTCCTCACTAGTTTTTTGTTGTTGATGCACCACTTTCCAGCAACATTTTGTCATTTGACCCCGGTAACACCAACGCTTAGATATCTTGGCCATTTTAGTGTATTTTCAATTGATTTCACCACCAACCAACATAGTGTTTGCAAACCCAGTTTGGGTGGGGTTTAGATAGTTGATTTTCTATTTATTTTATGTTATCATTTTTAGTTTATTTACAGTATTTCAACAATATTTTTCTTTTCTTTTATTGAAACACGATTTGGGCTTAATTAATAAACACACATATTTTCACACACAATTACACCTTACGTAAAGGGCGCTTGGTTAACACCACCAATCCAGGACTTAACTTAGTTAATTTATCTTCCCAAGAGGAAACCAACCTTGTGGTGGCTCCGATCCTACCTTGATGGTCACATCTAGTGCAACCATTATAGGAACCATTACAACAACTCCTTTGTTAATTTTCATGGTTGGGTTAAGTCTTTCGGATTTTAGTGAGCTCATTAATGACCCCATACACCATGATGTTGCTTGGCCAGCTATGCCGACTAATCTTCCCTCGGACATTCTAAACTTTAAGGGTAATTTAGGAGAGGACCCCGCTAATCATGTTTGCTCCTTCCATATGTGACATTCATCTAATTCCATCACCCATGACTCCCTTCATCTTCGATTTTTCCAACACACGCTCATTGGAGATGCTACAAAGTGGTACATTGACTAGTCCTCCACTAATATTTTCAGTTTTTCTACTCTTGCTAAAGCGTTCCTTTCATATTTTCAGTTACCTCTTCAATACGACACCAGTATGAAGCTCTTGACCACATTTTGCTAGTCCTCTTCTACCCATCCTTCAGACCATGTCTGAGAGTGGCGTAAAAGGAGGACCATGTGGTGTGCTCCTTCCTTCGGAGACAATCTATACCTAGATTGGTTTCTGAGGACTCTTTTAGCACCCATTGTCAAAGTTGTAACATCTCACTTTCCTCAGACAGAGGAAGAGGCTCTCTAGACCGCTCTAAGATATGATTTGATTTATGCTCAATTCGGTTATGTCTATACCGTTATACTAGACCTCCCTTGTCCTAGTGGTGCCAATGCACTGGGGGCATCTCACAACACCAACAATATCGTTGGATCTATTTCACATCCTTCACCATATACTCAGAATAGTTATGGCTATCCCCAAGGGGGCACCAGTTCCTCCAACACTTATCTCCTCCGGCTAGCAACATGTATTCATGACAAAGCACATCTTATGCATTCACCCAACTACATCAATAGATGCCAGGGCTAGTTAGTGCTCAACCTTCCTACCAAACCATTTCCCCTTCACCATCTCACACCTATGCACCACCGAGCACTTCAACCCCTCAAGCATTAGCATCGAAACCTCCCATGCATCTTCAGCCCTAGCAGCCACCACCCCCTCGGGGTCAAGCGTATACATAGTAGAGTACGACCAATCCAAAAAATTCAAAGAAAAACAATAAGGGGAAGGGTAACAAGGGTAACCTTGGTAATCAACCTAATCAACCCTAGGGGAATGAACCTAACACCAGAAATAAGGAACAAGGAAACCTACCCAGGCAGAACAAGGTTGTTAATATGAAAAAACATTGTGTATGTTGTGGTGTACATGGCCATTATATTCATGAGTGTCCCCTCTTAGTTCATATGCACAAAATGTGGGAAGCCGAAACAGCTTCTAGAGGTCAACGGCCCATGCACCAACTACCTCACAATCCTGCGGCATCTCAATCGGTCGTTCTTACAAATCCTTTCCCTCAGCAAGGATTTGTTGTTGCTCAACCTTTGGAAGGTTAAGCAGCACACCTGCTCCAACCTTATCATGATGAATTATGACATGGTCAACACCTTTTATGTCAACTTGCAAACTTGATCGTGTCAATACGACAAGCCATTGAATTTATTCGCAAACAAGCCCAAAACCAAAGATTATACTGAGTCCCTTATGACATAAAATGGTCGTATAAAAATTTGTCAGCCCAAGGTTGAGTCAATTCCCAAGATCCCCAAATGGCCATTGCGCTCTAATGTATCTTTTAACTGAACTTCTGACACATAAAATATAAAACATGACTTGGCACAATCACCTGCTACCATGTCGACACTAGAGGTCCTTCAGTCATGCCCATATAAGAAGAAATCTCTACTAATTTCTTTGGGCACAGTAGATCCTTCAGACAATCGTTTAATTTTCTTTTCTTTTGATGTGTCAGAACATCCTCCATTACAATCATATGTTGCTTTCCAGATACGAGTCTAAGTCCGTAATGCCATGATATCCCGATGCATTATTGATGAAGTTGCATCCACCCGCGTGATGTCTGCTTACATTTGGAAGAAACTCAAGTCACTTGAACTTTCCCCATCCACCATCACTTTGCGTGCTTGGATAGTCACCCCTCCCAGCCTCTTCGCATGTATCACAATTGTCCAATGACTCTTGCGGACAACACTGTTTCTGTACACATTGAGGGTATTGATGCCGCTCTAGATTATAACATTCTATTGGGTCCTAGTTACACTTATGCCATGTCAACCATCACGTCTGTATTTTTTTGCAAGATGTTATTCCCCCATGAAGGGAAGATCATCATTAGTGATCAATTGACGTACTACGAGTCATCATCCTTGACTTCCCTTGATTCCATTATCTCATCTATGTCTGACAAGTAGTATGCCAGCCCCCTCATTGTTGTTTAACCTAGAGTCTACAAATATTCCACCTCGTTGGGCTCTTTTCGTGGTCCTTCGCCCCCCCCCCCCCCCCCATCTTCTGAGCCCTACTCATCAAGTGTTTGCATGTTACAAGCCTCACAAGCTGCTCAAAATTAGTATGTTACCTCTGGTCAACATTCAGTTCCACATAACCTTGCTATTGTGAATTCAGTAGACCCATTAGGATGTACCCCTCTAGGATCTCATCCTTTTGTGGGTGGTTGTCCTTTATTCCAGGAACTCTTCCTCCAGGTCTTAACCATCAATGAACTATTTTCCCAGGAGATTATCCTACAAGACAAATAACTTTATTGTTTCCTCTTCCTGGAATATTTTATGTCCCTATCATGGCTTTGTGGACTCTCCCTAATATGACATTGGGGATCCCAGTCTAGTACATTGATCCTCTAGTGAGCACTCTGCCTAGTCAGCTCAGACCATATCAGGCTTTGAGCCTAATTACCCAGTCGCTAGGACCCTTTTTGTGCTCTAATTCCTCCGCAACGTCAACATGAACCAACTCATGTTGCGAAAGCATCCAGAGAAGGGGCTAAAGATAAGAAGAAGAAACCTAAGGATAAGGCTACCTAGACAACGCTAGCTACCCCTAGGCCTACAAAGTCAACACCTCATTGCACTTTGTGCGAAGTTGATGAGAATTCCACCAATAACTATCCTTAGCTCCCTCACCTCAAGTTTGTAGCCAACGATACATTTCCTGAGTCTAATGTCCTGGTGATCCATGTTACCTTACCTAACGCTACAAAGAAACTTAAATCATTGTTCACGAATCACCCTTGTGCTTTGTGTGATAAATATGACAATTATAACCATCATTATCCTCATGTCAACGAGTTTCATGAATACCTTTAGGTAGTTCACGAGTTTGAGGCAAGTCGTAGTGGGTCATCTAGCCCTGCTTATGAGTTCTGGTCCCACTCCTGCACCAGAAGAGGGGGACTCTATTCCCACCATCTTGATCACTCCCTTGATGTCTAGATGATGGACTCCACTATTTGTATCATTTACCTATCATCATCCTTGAGATCCTCGCGAGGAAACCTCTTTGAGGTTCTGCATGGGCTTCTGTTGAACCTCTCTCTTCGGAAACTCGAGTCTCAACATCCGTAGATCTTCCATATATTAGCTCATCATCTACCACTTTAGATGATGCGTATGTGAACCTTCTTTCTCAATATGATGCATCAGGTACATCCACCACATCATGTAGTCAATTTTCCTCTAGTCCTCCCATCTTCCATTCCGATGGGACATCATGGAAGCCATGACTACCCCGAATCACCGTTGGGATGATATGCACCATCGTGCATACTTCCTTCCATGTTTTCAAACCCATAAGTTTCCCCCCATCTAGCTCGTCATTATTGATGACGAATTCAATACCAGGCCCCTCACTGCCTTCTCATTGGTGATGATATTTATTGTTGCAATGTTGATACTATCCTTCATCATTGTCTCACCCATTCTAAAGTAGACCAAGTTCTTAATGCCTCTCACAGTGGCACTTGTGGTGATCACCTCTCTGGTATGGCCACTACTCAAAAAATCATACACCTTAGTTACTTTTGGCCTTCTCTCTTGAGCGATTGCATTGAGGCAGTCAAACAATGCCCCAATTGCCAACATTTTTCTCCAAAGGAAAGAGCCCCACTGACTCCCCTCCATCATGTCATTGCAGTCAATCCTTTCTGTAAATGGACCATTGATTTTATGGAGTGTTAACCACCTTCTATTAATAACCATAAGTATATTATCGTGGTGGTTACCTATTTTACTAAATGGCCTGAGGCCATGCCTACGTTCAACAACACGGTGGCTACCACGAGTATTTTCTTTTTTAACCTTGTTCTCATTCAATTTGGGGTTCCAAAAAAATTGGTCTCTGACGATGGCCGATATTTTAAAGGTCAAGTATGGCACAAACTATCCTCACTATTGGGCTTCAAGCACTAGTATTCATTGTCTTATTCCCCCAAAGGTAATGGAGAAGTTGAAGCAGCCAACAAGTTTCTCAAAATGATGCTTAAGTGGAAGGTGGATAAGCACAAGACCGATTGGCACTTTATGCCCTTCCTAGATTTGTGGTTCTATATAACTTTTTTTAAATTTTCCACTAGGTTTACTCCTTTCCACCTTATTTTTCGTAAGGAGGCAATATTATGGATCAAGTGTGAGATCCATTCCCTTCACCTAGCTTTTGAACTTATCCTTGGCACCCAACCATTAGAAAAGATATCTGTCATGATTGAGCATGACTCTGAAGACCTTCATGTTGCTTTGAAAACCAATGAAATAGCCAAAAAGCACACCAAAGACTAGTATGACCAAAAAGTCCACCCTTGTACCTTCCATGAAGGTGATCTTGTTCTGGTGTATGACCAAGCCCATGATGTCCTCGGACATCAAAAGTTCGAATCATTATGGTTAGGACCTTACATCATTCGTAATGATGTAGGAAAGGGGACATATCTCTTATAGTATTTTGAAGGCCAACTTTTCCTAATCGTCGCAATGCACTCAACCACAAGAAATTTTACCCATAGCATATCCCAATGATTTGTGTGTATTTATTTCTATCATTCATTCAGGTAGGTTTCATCATCTCATTTTTTGTATTAATTTTCACCTTTCAGATGGATCCATCATCCAGCAGCATGGGCCATTTTCACCCCCTTGCATACGTTAGTCCATTGTAACAACGTGTGCATTAGATATGTCACTAATAACCATGTTGAATATGATGCAATGATAGGTTTATTAGTCGATTCCCTTGCTCATCACATCCTTCATCTTCAGGTTTATTTAGATTCCTTGCTGCTTGTCATGCAATTGAATGTTTTGTATCATGTGAATAGACAAGTCCTATTTAGAAAATATATACGAGTTAAGTTGTTGGTATGTGAATTTGAAACTATTACTTTTAGTCACGTTCCTAGAGCCCAAAATAACTATGTAGATACCATTGCAAATAACATTCTAGATTGGAATTTATCAAATGTATACCACAAAAGACAACCATAATCAAAACACATGGTGAACCCTCATCATCATCATCATTAGCTATATATATATATATATATATATATATATATAATATAATAGATATTATAATATATATATATTATATATATATATATATATATATTATATATATAGATATATCACATAAAATATATAAGTGTTTTGATCCCACAGCTCTAAATACATCTGACATGCCCACAACATGTTACAAAAATCAAAACAAAGGGACAATGGGTTCTCTAATAGCTTGAGAACCCCGTAGCGAGCTAGCACCACTTAAACCACCTGATTACCCTGAATCTCAGATCGAAGGGAATCCATATCTCATTCATGCTAGTTGATTTTTAAATTTTCCATACCTGCAAAACACTACATGTATTTTCAATTTAGAGATGAAAACATCGGTCTTGACTATTAGTCCTCCATCCCCCACCAAGCCAAAAGATCACCCTCCCTATTAGGTCGCACTCGTGGTTTTTAGCCTAAAAAAGGCAAACTCATAGTTTTTTGACCAATTCTTGCAAGATAGATCACACTTCATGCCCAAAAACGCTAATCGTGAGGAGTAGCAAGGTTCTCACACAGAGCTGTGGGGCACCAAAATCAGCAAGTAAACCACTGAAATTGAAGAGATGAGTAAGGCCACCATGAGTGTTGCATATATTGATTCCGATAGTTGGATTGTTTTCTATGATCACCACAAGATTTAGGGCCTTTTCCTCCTCTCCAAATTTACCAAATCTCAATGCAAAAATGAATTAAATTGGAGGGAAAATACCCTATTATAGGAAAACCCCAAGTTTTTCTGTCTCCCATTGTGACGAAACCATAGATCGGTGTGATGAACTGTCAGATCCATTGGAAAACTCTCATCGAGCACCATAATAGGCCTCGCTTCATTTTTGATGATATGACACTTCACCCATAAGCCATTTTTCCAAGAAAGGTCAACTTGTCGCCTCTCAAAATTGAATTTCTTCATATGCGATGCTTATACTTTGAGGACGACCTTCCCTTGGTTCTTATCATCACAAGTGTTGATTTTCGTCATGCACAACCATCATTTTCTCATGTTTTCATGGTCCCCACCAAGTCTAAGCTATGCAGAAACATCATTGAGTCAGCCTTCTTCAGAGCATCTGTAATGAGCCACCTCTTCATCTGTAATGAGCCACCTCTTCATCAATGGAGAATATTTTGCATCACATTGTATCATGTCATATTATTCCATCCATATGTTCATACCATTCATCCCTTGTTACCCATTATTTCCTTCAATCATATTGTCCACCATCCCCTCTGGAGTCGAGTTAGTCACTGCCAAGTCAATAATGCATTGTATGCTCTTACAAGGGAAGTCTTCTGTTTGTCCCTTAGTCCTATTTTTCCCATTTTCCTTGGTGTTATTCAATCAATCACATTACTATTTTCCCTCGTGCCTTAGTTGAGGATCCACATTGCCTCACCTATGGTGGGCCCTATTCTGTCGACATCAACACATCTATTCCAAAAGAACGACCTAAAGTGGGGTGTATCTTGGTTACAACTTCCACTCTTGTTCAGTGCCTCGAATCAAGAAAATAAAATTGTCATTACCCTTTGACTTGACTGTTTCACGCTCATGATTTATAGGCTTTATGGTCCAGTGATGCAGGAGATTGTGCCAGTGATTCTCGGGTTTGTGTGAGATGTTTCAAACCTCATGAGGGGGTGGCCCTTCAGGTAGCCTCCCACATGCCCGAATGATTTCATATTATGCTACATCCTCAGATACAGTTTTGTAGATTTGATGGGTCCGATTCTTGCTGCTTACTGCACTCATAGCATGCATGTCTCCTTCTGATGACCCATTCAGTTTTGTAAAGCCTTGTCTTGTTTAGCATCCTTTGGTTGTTGTACCCTCCATCCTACCCATTTTTTGAGGTAAGGGCCATTATGTCTCATGTGCTCACATGTTATTGTATTTAGTCATGGCTCATATTTTTCTACATGCAATATGTATATGGGATACAATGTATTATTTTCTGGCTCATTTATGCCAGTGCGTCATGTACCATTCAACATGTACTTTAGTGCTCAGTTTCATTTTGTTGCACACACCATTATTATTTATAATTAGTTGTCTCGACGAGTATGGATATGCCTCCTCCGCTTCATTTGATATCAGGTACCACATCATAAAAGAAGACTTACATCAGTTAGTTGGTCTCGCCACCTCAGTCACTATTCTCTTCCAATTCATCTCCATTGGTTTCACTCTCTCTCTAACTCCACTTCGGTGTCTAGTGATTGTGTCCTTACAACTTACTTCAATCGTATGGTTCGCTCCGAACACTCATACATTGGGGGAAATCTATTATCACCAAAAATTGACCATCTAGCAAAAACTTCGTAGATGGATTGAAGTACACCATGTGGGGCCAATTTTACCATAGTAAAATTTCTTTCACTCTAAGAAACTACTTAATAAACCAAATTTGTTAAGTTATTTCTAGTTAAAACCATGAGGAGTAATTAAATAAATAATTATTTATTGAATTATCTTCTAGGAATAATTAATTAGAACACCGTTTAACTAATATTCCTTCTCATATTTGACCCAATCACAAGAAATAATTAGATAAATCATTATTTTTTCTTATTTTTCTCTAGGAATAATTAATTAATCATTATTTAGTTATTAGTCCTTGTCAACTTTGACTAAATCCTCTAGGAATACTTTAGACAAATAAGTATTTTTTTATTATTCCTTGACCGCATTCCTTGAGATGATAAATAAATCCTTTATTTATTTATTATTTTTGAATAAAAGTATTTAACCAATTTAAATACTTTTTTCCCTCCAACCAAATGTAATGAAATATTCCAAAAGGTTAATTTTAGAGTTTTGTTAATAATACTATATTATCTTCCATTATTCTAGAATAAACCAATATTTTATTATAAATTGGAGGGTTTCACATCCATTTGTCACATTGGATCATTTTCATTGTTGTGCTTACTGATGTAACTTTGATTATAATCACTGTTGCTTGCCATTTTCTTTTTCCATTTGAGTACCCATTGAGCTCAAACATGTTCTGCTGGGTTTACACATTGTAGAGAGGAGAGACTCTATAGAGCTGAAGACATTGAGGATACCCAAGAAACCATCCCACAGAGGGCCACTAGTAACATCATTTGTTCCCTTCACATGTGTCACATAATAAAATATATTATTTATATCTTGTTTCCATTGGTTTATTGGATTTATTTACAATTAATTCCTTATTTCATTTTATTGTTTAACTATTTATGTTGCATAGATCAGGACATTGGCAGGTTTTGTTTTCTATCATTGGCTAAATATCCACACTGTTTTACAACCATTTTTACCATTGGGGTTGTTTGTCATCAACAAATTAACATATGCTCATTTCGTACACTCTCGATAATAATACACTATAACATTTATATAAGAGTTTACAATATTTATCTTAAGGTTTACATACCTTGGGTTTAATATTATTCACTTGCGTTTATAATCCCATATGTTTTTAGTATTGACCCCTTGGGTTTATAATCCCATATGTTTTTAGTATCAACCCCTTGGGTTTATTGTTCCCTTGGTTTTATAAAACTAATCATGGTCGACTATAGTCAGTCACGGTTAACTGAGACCAACCACATTCAATCATGGTCAATTGTGGTCCAGACCGTATTGTGACAAAGATTGTATCAATATGAAAATCAACCATGGTTAACCATGGCCCAATGTGGCATTCTGACAAAGATTGCCTTGATATGAAAATCAAACATGGTCAACCAAGGTCCAAGGTCACATTGTAACAAGTATTGTCTCAATATTAAAATCAGCCGTTGTCAATCATGGTCAACAATTTTTATTTTAGGGTTTATATACCTTGGGTTTATAATATTAATCCCTTGGGTTCAATATTATCCCCTTGGGTGCATAATTTGCTGGGGTTTTTGTATTAATACCTTTGGTTTATAATATTAGTCCCTTGGATTTATTAATCTAACGGCTCATATTCCTAAACTTTAATATTATTCCGTTAGGGTAATAATGTTAATCCCTTGGGTTTATTAATATAAGGGTTCATATTCCTAGGGTTTAATATTATTCTCCTGGGTTTATAATTCCTTGGCTTTTTAGTATTAATTCCTTGGGTTATTATTCCCTTGGGGTTATAATATCAATCATGGTCAATGTGAACCACGATCAAACATGGTCAAGGATGTTTTATAAAATCAATTATGGTAAACTATGATCAACCATGGTC
The DNA here is from genome assembly GCA_000404065.3 of Pinus taeda. NCBI lineage: Eukaryota > Viridiplantae > Streptophyta > Pinopsida > Pinales > Pinaceae > Pinus > Pinus taeda. Next base: position 311,653 of record APFE031424737.1, read on the forward strand.
CAACATCTCATTGTGACAAAGGTTGTCTCAATATCAAAATCAATCATGGTCAAGAATGCTCAACCATTGTCCAACATCACATTGTGATACGAATTGTCTCAATATTAAAATCAACTATGGTCAACCATGTTTATCTAAGGGTTATAATATTTATCTTAGGGTTTATATACCTTGGGTTTATAAAACTAATCGCTTAGGTTTAATATTATTTCCTAGGCTTCATAATCCATTGGGATTTTAATATTAATCCCCCAGGTTTATTATTTCCTCAAATTTCTAAAATTAATCCCTTGGGTTTATTGCTCTAAGGGTTCAACCGTGTTAGAGCATGGTCCAATATCATATTGTGATGAAGATTGCCTCATTATGAAAATCGACCATTGTCAACCTTTATTTAAGGGTTTTGAATATTTATATTAGGGTTTATATTGTTCCATGGGTCTAATATTCTACCATTGGGGTTATAATCCCTTGGGTTATCAGTATTAATCACTTGGATTTATTATTCCCTTGTCTTTCTAATATCAATCATGGTCATCGATGGTCAATGACGGTAAATTGTGGTCGATTATGGTCAACCATGTTTTATGAAATCAATCATGGTCAACCATGGTCCAATGTCGCATTGTGATAAATATTTTCTCAATATGAAAATGAAGCATGGTCAACCATGGTTGAATGTGGCATTATGACAAATATTATCTCGAAATGAAAATCAACCATGTTCAACCGTGGTCCAACATCGCATTGTTGCATGTATTGTCTCAATATGGAAATCTCTCATGGTTAGCCATGTTTATGTTAATGTTTATACTATTTATCTTAGGTTTTATATACCTTGGGTTAATAACATTAATCCCTTAGGTTTAATATTATTCCCTTGGGTTCATAATCCCTTTGTTTTTTAATATTAATCTCTTGTGTTTATTATTCGCTTGGGTTATGATATCAATCCCTTAGGTTTATTAATATAAGGGTTCATATTCCTAGGGAATAATATTATTCATATGGTTTATAATATTAATCATAGGGTTTAATATTGAGTTTATAATCATGGTCAACCATTGTCAATCATCATCAACCATGGTCTAATGTCACATTATGACAAAGATTGTCTCAATATTATAATCAATGTGGTAAGTCATGGTCCAACATTGCATTGTGGCAAAGATTCTCTGAATATGAAAATGAATCATGGTCAATCATGGTCAACCATGATCCATCATCGCATAGTGACAAAATTTGTCTCGTAAACCATGATCGACCATTGAAAACTATATTTATTTTATCGTTTATAATATTTGGTTTATAATATTTATCTTAGGGTTTATCATAAGGTTTTCTCAATATCAAAATATATTATGGTCAACCATGGTAAATCATGGTCAACATTGGTAAAAAATAGTTGACAAGGGCCAATTTTGGTGAATCTTGGTTAACCATGCTCAACAATGGTCCAATGTGACATTTTGACAAAGATTGTTTCAATATGAAAATCAACCACGGTCAGCCATGGTCCAACGTCACATTGTGACAAAGATTGTCTTAGATGAAAATCAACCATGCTCAATGATGTTCAATCATGGTCAACCAAGCTCAACTATGGTCAATAATCATGGTCACATTGTGACAAAGATTGTCTCTTGGTCCAATGTCACATTGTCAAAACCATGGTCATTGATGGTCAACCATGGTTAATGATGGTCCAACATTACGTTTTGACAAAGATTATCTCAATATGAAAATCAACTACGGTCAACCATGGTCCAACATCACATTGTGACAAAGACTGTGTCAATATGAAAACCAATCAAGGTCAACCACAGTCCAATGTCACATTGTGAGAAATATCGTCTCAACGTGAAAATCAATCATGGCCAATCATGGTCAACCTTCTTTATTTTGGGGTGTACAATATTTATCTTAGGGTTTATATACCTTTGGTTTCTAATATTAGTTGCTTGGGTTTAAAATTTTAACTCTTTGGGTTTAGTATTATTCCCTTTGGTTTTTAGTATTAATCCCTTGGGTTTATAATTTCAATCCATTAGGTTTATTAATTTAAGGGTTCAGATTCCTAGGGTATAATATTATTGATATTGTTTATAGTATTATTCCTAGGGTTTAATATAAATCCCTTGGGTATATAATCCATTGAGTTTATAATATTAATAACCACTTACGTTTATAATATTAATCCAAAGTGTTTATAATATTAATTTCTTTGGTTCTCAATATTAATCAATTAGGTTTATAATATTAATCCTTTGTGCTTAATATTATTTCCTAGGGTTTATAATGTGTTGGGTTTATAATACCAATAATTTATCTGGTTAGTTGTATAAACATCATATTATTATAATATACTAATTATTGTTACACATTTTTATTATAATTGTTATAATTATTATCATACTTATAGTACAATGATAATAGCATTTTAAGATTAATATTAAATCCATATTCATTTACTCTTATTGACGTCTATCAACCACATTTAATAATGTGGTTGTGCATGTGATTGATATACGTCTACGATATATATCAACTACATTTATTAATTTAGTGGTGCTAATTTATAAATGTATTCACTTCTAAAAAATGTGAACTATACATTATCATTGTGAGCTTATTAATATCGTAGAGAAACATATGAATATGATATTATATATATTTAATGTGAGAGAAAACATTACTCTATCCAGAGGTGATAGACCTGAATATTAATATATCACTAAGAGAGCTTTTATAGATATAAGTGTGGGTGGAGAATCTCGAATTGGATTGGAAAGTTATGTAAAATCTATTGAATAGGGTTGATGAATAAATAATTAAAAGGATTCTCTAAAAGGCTAAGCATTAACAGAGACATGGTGTTACAATATAATAAATGAGGTCAGGAGATACTCATCAAATCAGTTCAATGTCAAGAAAAATTAATGTAGATATGAGATCATCATTGATTGTTTTAGAGGTCAACATCAATGGGGATCCTAGTGGAAGGAAAAGCTTGATGTCTATTTGAAATGAGACGTGTGGAAATAATGGAGCAATGTTCATATATAAAGAGAATATCCCACTCAAGAATATCCCACTGATTGTTGGAGTAGGAGGAATTGTTGGAGGAGGAAGAAATAAAGAGTTACCATTATGACATGGCTCCTTGGCTCCTTCATACAATTTAATTAGAGGTGAGAAACCAGATACTCAAATGAGATCAATAGTGAACAAGAGAGCCACTGCCGTGGCGGTAGTCCCTGCCGGGAATTGAAACCCAGCTCGTCCATCATTTTCACAAGAGAATGAACTATGTCTCTGCCAGATATCTGTGCATTATTTACTCTAACCAGTGTAGAAAGTTGTTTTTGACTCTTGCCTTTCGACATTTTTCAAGAAATATTTCTGGTTTACCAATAAATCACAACGAGCCTCGGGTTTATTTAGTTATTGCTTCTAAAATATCTGGAACACTGTATAGAAAAATAAAAATTTTAATAACCTTCCGTTTATAGCTTTATCGCAGCTCGTGTCAATATCAATGTTTCAGGCGATCTTTCATCCATGCATATACAATATTATATTTTGTAATTATGATATCTCGCACATTTCTGTGGAGCACTTGTTGGTTCTGGAATGTCTCTAATTATAACTCATCATTCAGCTAATGGGTGTTTGTATACATTAATATCCACAACTCTGTTTATACTATTTTGTATATGGACAATGTTCGATTTTCAGGCTCGTCCAAGGATAGATGGACCTCTCTACTTTGTTCTGAAAAGATCATCATATATTTGGTTTTCAGTCATTACCAAACTGGCATATAATATAAACTTATGATAATTATGTACAACCTTTATTATGAACCAATTATATTATGTTTTTTCGTACTGAAAAAAATAAATAAATCCCAATATTAAACTTTTGCATCCGTGTTTATCATTATTTAACTCATCATTGTGCATCGTAAACCATGAAACAAAAATGAGAAGGAATTAAAACATTGAAATGTAGTGTGTTCGTCAATAAATAAATATATTTTGTGTAAAGAACATATGTAATCTGTAACCATATGTTATGGCAGTCTTTGACTGCAAATATATAAAAATTAAATATATAACTAAAAAGCTTTTTCATATCTAGCCATCTAAAATACAATTTTTTAATTTAACGGTTCCACGTCAGCGCACTATTATCCAGAAGAGGTTACATGTCTCGGAGCAACGAGTGTTCTAATTTGCAGTTTGCATGCACTTCACGTGTCCTTGCAGCATCGGGACGACGAAGCCACCCTCTTGTCCAAGCTCCCACGTCATGGCTTCAATCTGCGGGACCTGCTCAAGAATCAAAGGTTTCAGAAACTACTGCCATTGCTCTCTGCTCCGGCGTTCTCTGCTCCGACGTTCTCGATGATACAGCTGACCTCTTGATCAACTTCAGCAGGGACACCGGTATCTCTGTGCAGGTCTCAGTGCTGCTGGATGACACTGCTACATTTGAGGGAGAAAAGACAGCAGGTCCCAACCTCAACTCCTCCCGTGGTTTCAAAGTCATAGATGCCATCAAAGATGAGCTTCAATCTGCATGCCCTGGAAAAGTTTCATGTGCTGATATTCTTGCAATGGCAGCACGGGATTCTGTGGTCTTGGTAAAATTTTACTGCTTTATTGCTGAAGTTCAAATTTCATAAATGGGCATTTACCTGTTAAGAGATTTATGAAGATTATAGAGTTAAAACAGGAGAATTTTCTTCTTGTCATGATTAGACACGAGGACCATATTGGGAGGTGCCGCTGGGCAGGAGAGATAGCTTAACAGCAAGCAAAGCAGCAGTAGCTAACAGCCTTCCGGCCCCAACATCGAATATTTCAACACTCATCTCCAAGTTTAAGGATGTCGGTCTCACAGAAAACGATCTGGTTACTCTCTCAGGTTTTCTCATCTATATATACATTTATCTTTATAAGAGTGGTCTGAACACATGATCTATTTTAACTATACAAAGGATGAAAAATTCAATGGTAAACGATTAATAACCATGCTTAAAGACATGAAAAGTTGAAAGAATCAAGGGATATATATGCGCGTAGGGTGTGTGTGATGGATATAAAACTGTAAAATGATCAATTTCTAATCCAAAATTCTGTGATTTACAAAGTTTCAGTGTAATGTTAAGTTTTGTAAAAGGGTTATTATTATTCAGGATTATGTCACTAGGAACCAAAAAAAACTGATAATTTTTTCAAAAGGACTTGTCATTGAGGATTTTAGATTACCAAGTGATTGATATGAAGAGAAATCAAAATAAAGCAAATAAACATTCTAAATTTACCATTTTTTTTAGCCTTAACGTTCATGGCTTAAAACAAAAAGAAAATTGATATTACCTGTGAAATAAAAAAAAAAGAAAATCCCATATAGAGCGGCTTGAAATCAATGAGCTCCATCTTTTAGGCTACACTAGTCTTTTTTATAAGCAACCTACAAAAATTACAAGCAAGGATGTTAGACAGTAAAGGCAGAAAATTGAATACAGGAACATCGTATAGGCACAGTGAAAAGATAAAGGTAACGTACCGCCATTCTTTATTTTTGTAGCAGTAGAAGAAGGACCAAATAAATGACATTTAAACAACTAAAAGGAAAAAATCATACAGAAATAGTGTGTAATCATACAGAAAAATAGTCTAATCATACAGAAATAGAAGTAGAACAGATTTAACCATTATTTTCTATAAAATATGTCGATTTTCTATAAAATATGTTGTTGCAGCAATATATGCAACGTTACTTCTTGCAGGGTGGAGCGGCCAGGAAGCTATCGCCGAGAGCAGAGCTGAGAGCTATCGCCGAGAGCAGAGCTGAGAACTATCGCCGAGAGTAGAGCAGCTATGGTGCAGGATGGAGCTTAGGATGGAGCGGAAGGAGGATATGAATTAGCAAGCTGAGGGTGAAGGCGTTTTAAGGGTTCCATGCAAATTGACACGCACTGTTTCCATGCAAATTGACACGCCCTAAGTTTTCAAAGAATGCTTTACCCTAAGTTTTCAAACAAGTATACAGGCAACTCTAAATTTTTTAGCTTTTTAATACAGGCCACTCTAAACTTTTTATCCTAAGTTTTCAGAAAAGCCCGGCAATAAGAGGTCCAAATATAAACTTTGGATAAAAATCGATTGAGCAAAAAAAATTATTTCAAACATTGGGTTAAACATGACATGTACCGAAAATTTTACTCAGTCAAAACGAACTAATAGCTGGTCAACAATCTATCGATCGCTATTAGTCCCAGGCAGGGACTAATAATGCATTATATGATCGCATAGAGAAAATACATATGTTGTGAACGAGTAACACCACACCAACTTATATTCTATATATTTCGGGAACATTAGATCACGTTGTATACCGATTTATTGTGAAGTTGTTGAACTTGAATATAATTACAACAAAGTAATAAAAATAGTTTTAAATGTGCATTATAGTTTGCCAAACGAAAGATTGAAATTGAATATCAAACATTGTTATTTCAAAATGAAGTACAAACGTTTTATTTAATATCCATTTCCAACTCAAGATATAAAAATAATTCATATTACCAAATTTGCAGAAAAGAAAAAATAGCCTGAATTTAGAAAAACAAGCTTCAAATTTATAAATATTAAATTAATAAAATATTAATGCATTATAATTTTTATTGGCTAGACAATAATTTATTATGCTAAATTTATATGTAAATCAAGTTATCCAAGTTTCTGATATAAGGATAGAGATTTAATCGCTCCCAAAGTATAGGTGTGACATAATTTTAATGTATATTTTATAAAAATGGTTTAGAGAAATAGTTACTCATGTCATGATTTTAAACATATTTCTTCGTTTTCTGGCTTGCTTATATCTTATGGAACTCATATGTCATCTAAGAACCCATAGCCCAAAGAAATAAAATCCATCAAAGTCACTAAGATATCGCACTCTATCTAGGTCACTTCAACCTTTAACATCGTTGTTTTTTTTGTTATCTAATACGACACGTTTTTTTTTACCAGTCACAATAAAAAAACTCTAGCTCCATGATTTTAGGGTTATATGGAATGAGAACACAAATTTCCGATCATTCTTTATGGATATGATACATTAAGTTGAGAACACATGGTTATATTTTTTTAAATAATCAACAATAAAATAGATTTTTTCAACATCCTTCAAATTAATAAAATCCATTACGTCATATTCATTAAAAAAAATTATACATATTACCATGTTATACTAATTCCTCACTTTCTAAATGACAATGTATTATAGATTCCCATGTTGTATATAATTCTCCGTCTTTAAATGAGAATATATCTAATGGCCCTTTCTATTTACGTTGTGCATTGTGACTTTATCTTCCAATTAGGCTTATTACCATGAAATACATATAATTTATCTTTTCTTTAGAAACTATAGATTTGTGTAGACTAGAATGAAGTAGAGCACTGTAGAGTGTTTGTACATAGGATGAGAACCAATCTAAGTATTTTTCTCTTTAAACCATGCACCAAAATTAAATTTTTGACAAGGAAAAAAAACCTATTTGTATACAAATTGATGTAACCCATAATATAAGAAAAACATTAAAGTGAACCATAAAGGCTAACCCCCAAATATCGAAATGCATCATTGATCATGCTCTAAAAAGTATTGAAAAAATATTTATTACACACATTATGACATACACAAACTCAACATATTGTACATATTATACCCCAAATATCGAAATGAATCATTGATCATGCTCTAAAAAGTATTGAAAAAATATTTATTGCACACATTATGACATACACAAACTCAACATATTGTACATATTATACAAATTATAAGGCCTGAATATGATAATAAAACTAGTGTCAAGAATCATAACATTAACTCAACTAAGGAAAAAATATGTGCATATTTATAATTGTAACATGGGGAGGGAGGTTGTGTGGGAAAACAACAATCCCCTTGGTACAAATCCCCATTAAAAATTTATACTAGTAAAATCTAGAAATCTTATTCCGAATCGCTTACATCAACAAGCATTTACATGAGTGAATTCAAGCTTCTAATGAAATTTTTGTTGTACTTTTTACCGTATGTGTTTACCATATGTGTTTAGTGACTGATATGGTTAATATTTTCCTTGAGAGAGGTGTATCATCATAAATTTGATGAAGGAGACCAAAGGAGAAAGTACAACATTACATTGGGAGAAGGAATAACAACATCTTTAGAAGTGAGCCTATTTTTTCCACCAATATGCCTCTAAAAAACGATGCTTATCCTATTATTCATCCATACGTATTGGCATCAATTCCTGGATGTGGTTTATGCATAGGCTCCAAGTCGTTTCTAAAAGAATTTAGAAAGCACCAGCAGAGACAAGGATAAGGAAAAGGAAATAAAATGCAACGATTTGAATAAGGAAATAAATAAAATCTTTAAAAATTTTACTAGCTATTATTTTAACTCAAAAACAAACTTTTTAAAATATCTTTTGTTATTATTTTTTATTTTTAACTTATTTATTTATTTTTACATTTTTCTTTTTTTATTCTCTTCAAACATATATCCTAATAATGTCCCATGGATTCAAAGATAAAACCATGAATAATTTTATAAATAATCTAAATGACACTTAACATCAGTAAGTTGTGTGATAGAGGTAAAAAAATATGATTTTAATTTTTTATTGTGCCTCAAATACTTGAATTATGGTCGAAGGATTATGAAGAATATATGAATTTTGGATAAGTGGAAACCAAAATCTTAAGACTGTCATATGATCCCTCATGGATGAAGATGGACAGTGGAATGAGTGGAATGAGAATTCTTGGGAAGGTTCATATGATTGAACTATTGTTTTTTTGGAAGAATTTCAATATTGGAATATGTAATAGGAACATAATCAATTATAATGAATTCTTTTTATACAAAGAGAGACGGGTAAGGAAATGATAATATCCCCTTTTAATCTATAACGTCAAAAATGGTGTTCTTGTGGCTCTAGTAGAACGTTGATAGCATTCCTATGCTAAGCATAAGCATGGAGCTTAAGTATAAAATTACAAGATTATTGTGGTTGAGATAATATATTTGAATCTTCTTTCTCTTATTAAGGCCATTATCTTTATTTCAAATAAGGAATTGAGGTTAAGATCTAAGTTGACAAAAAAGTGTGTCATCTAGATGTTGTTAACAAAGTATTTGGTGATCCTCAGCTCTAATAAGAAGTGAAAAATGACACCATCAATAGTTATGATGATCATTATGATCATGAGGAGAAAAAATAAATGAAAGAATATGTAGTGAAAGAGAATCAATAGGGTCTCTAACGCTTGGGAGGTAGTGAGTAGTATCTTGGATTTCTTTGCTAGAGATGACTTGGTCCCTTTTGAAATGTTAAATTAAAGAGAGTTTGAGAGGGAAAAAAGAGATGGTTTGTTTAAATGTACTTCAAATTACATAAGATGGTGGTATATAAATATTTAGGAAATTCCATTACTCTTGTTAGGAAATAGTCACCTAATTAATAATTGTGTGCCTAGTTAATAATTACATATGTAACACAAATTTCTTATATTACCATAAAATAAACATTTCAATATATTAAAAACCTCTTAAAGATGATTTCACTTTACATAACCATTACTATTTCTCACAAAAATTCAAACTTACCCCTTTTGAGTGCCTTGGTGAAGATGTATGTTTCTTGATTTGAGAATTGGAATAAGTTAGCTCTATTTCTTTGTTCTAAACTTGTTCTTTGATATAATGATGTTCAATTTAAACATATTTTCTTTTCAAAAGATAATCAAAATCTTCATCATATTGGTTTTGATTTGATCAACACAATATAAAATTTTAGGCTACATACATGAAAGTTTCAAGCCATTTAAAATTCTCCATAACAATAACATTGCACTAGTATCTTTAGAAACTCATTTTTATTCTACTTTAGTTGCTGAATGTGTTACTAAATCTTTCTTTTTACATGGCCATTAAATTGCACCACTACTGAGGGAAAAAGAACAACCTATTATACATTTCTTATCATCTGTATCAACTACCCAACCTACATTTGAAAAACATTTGAATATGAAGCTATCACTCTATTCCAATAGGATACTGAACTATAGGGTATTTTTGATGAATGTAAGTACTCCTTTTTCTACATTTCAATGTGTTTTTCTGGGAAATTTAAAATTATTGATAACATTCCAACTCCAAAATTTATGTCCATTCTCGTTGCAGTAGGATAAATTAATCCTCCAACAAATTGATAGTAAATTATTTCATTCCCTAATTTATGATTATATTACTTTGAATGTTTTAAATTGATCTCCATTGTAGTTTTTATTGGATTTAAATCTTACATTCTAAATTTTTCCAAAAATGCTGAAGGATAGTTTGTTTGTAAGGTAAGAATCCTATGTTGATTTTTCCAAACTTCAATACCTAATCTATAATGTTACAATCCAATGTTGGTCATATGAAATGATTTATAATGACTACATTTTTTTCTTGTACTCGATCATTACTATTGCATGTAATTGTTGGTCATGAAAAAATACAGCCATAGTTATATTTTATTCACATTTTTCTTGGATATATAATTTAGGGTCACAATCTCTTCTTTCAAAATTTCTTGATTTTATATACTTATTAATTATTTCATACCATGCCTGAGGGGATTGATTTAGTCCATATAAGGACTTCACCAACATACATATTAATATTTTTTCCTTCAACTAGAAATCATTGAAACTACTCCATGTATACCTTTTCATGTAAATCTTCATTCATGGATGTAATTTTAATTTCCATCTAGTGTGCCTTGTTAGAAACTGCAATAATACTCAAAGGGGGGGGTGAATCAACATTATGGCTAATTTCAATAATTATTAACAATATGCAATATTAAATTCATTCAAGAATCAATCATGTAAACAAAACATAAAAACACCATATGTATGTGGAAACCCACAAAGGCAAAAAAACAAAAAACTTATGTCTCAATGTTATCATAGGATACAACCTCCCTTAATGCTAAATTTTTAGGCTCCAACTAGAAGGATACACCCATCCCATGAATTTACAAGACCCTATTTGAAGGAAGCACCAACTCCTTGATCTTGAAACACTACAACCTAATGGAAGCACAAACTCCCTAATACTTATAAGCACCATCCTGAACAAAGCACCAACTCCCTAATATTTTATAAGCACCAACTTGAAGGAATCACCAACTCCCCTAATATATTATAAGCACCGACATAAAGGATGCACCAAATACCTACTCTTTTATAGGAACCAATCTTAAGGAGGCACCAAATATGTAATATTTATAGGCACCAACCTAAAGGAGGCACCAACCTAGAGGAGGCAGTTTGTAGGGGTGAACCTGCCAGATGAACGAACCACTAATATTTACACCATCGACCTCCATTTCATAATATTTTTAGACTGGATCCATTCATTTAGTCATCAAAAGAAATAATTTGACATTCTGACACCAACTATCCTCCATTTGTTGTCTTATTCACTCTTCTCATCTTAGCAATCTGCAACCTTAACTCTAATATATACATTTTAGTTCTCTAGCATGAAGCACCTTTAACTCCTTTTCACTATTTTGATCTTAAAAATATATATAACATTAACTCTAATATCTAAAATTTAGTTCTCCTACCTGAAACCCCTACAACTTTATGTATCTCTATAATTACTAATAATGACCCTCAACATGAAGACCACTTTTTCATTTTTGATCTGGTCTTTGTAGTAATATACTTATTATGATTCATTTGGCATCAACAACATCATAGTAGTAGATTCAAACACACAATATTATGTGAATAGAAATTGATGTTGCAGACTTAATTAACTAACTCAACATTAAATACATATATTGTTATAGTAACATCTAGACTTTATGCAAACTTCATCTTCGTAAAAAAAATTAAATAAAAATCTTATCATAGGATTAACATCATCTTCCGCATTCATCCCTTTTGTATTCTATCCTTCAAAGATATCATGAATCTAACACAATCTCAAAGAAAAAGTAATACAATTAAAAAATCAACTTTATATCTACATCATCTTTGTAATAGCTGCCCCTTTAAATGTTTCAACAAAACACACTCCACATCCTCAATAACACTCCTTTCATCACCATTGGACATGTATTTATAGTTTATTATTTATGGTGCAATGAATTGAATAACCTGGTAAATTCATCATTGAACCCACAATTTACGCTTTGACTATTAACATATTATATTCATATGTTCAAGGCCAAAAATTAATCACTGAGCACTCTTGGTCTTGGGGGCTTATCTTTTCAACTCATAGTACCATGTCACATAACCATGCGCTTAACTATCTGAGAGTAAACAAAATTTCATGAGATGCTATCATCATGGTGACATAATCATGCCACATTGTACCTCTAGGTGGTGCCGCATGTCATTGAAAACTGGCCCACTAGTCCACCCAAAAGCACCATATGTAAGTGACATGTGTCATGTTTCTGAATGACGACATGTTATGTGCCATGACATCTTCTTGAGTCACCTGCAATCTCAATGTGGAGTAGATTTCCATATATTCCATGTATGATCCTTGTCCTCCCCTGTCACTTCTATCTTGTGTCATGTGTCCTCATAGCTTTCCTTGATGAAATCCACCTATTTCACATATGCTAAAACCACTTTTAGAGAAAAAAATTGAATCATTCCCCACCACTCAGTGGTAATGTACTAATTTGGGTAGGGGGTCCATGGTACATGATAGTCGTCAATCGACTTACCAAAATAATTGGTGGTTTGGCACACATCCATATCATGGACCCACCCCTCTTGTTAACTTTTGACACAAGCAGCGGGGGGTATGACCAATAGGGATGAATAAGTCATGCTATCCAAGCTAATAAATGGTTATCGGTTGTTGGAATATGAGCTCCATTAAAGCTAGGGTGGGGCTTAACTCCCACACATGTTTAGGCTACACAAACAATTAATTCACTCAACTTGTATTATCGATATCGAAGTTAATAGCACATAATTTGATCACTCTGATAAATTTGAATATTGGTGCTCATTTCCAGCCCATCATCAGCACTGAGATCACAAATATTTCATGTACTGAAAGTCAATACAAGGGAAAACCAGCCCTATAATAAATGTGGTTCACCAATAAATACCCCAATAAATAAAATAATTCACAACAAATAAATTTATGCTATTGAGACTGGGATGTTGGGTATTGTAAGGATTTTATATTTGGGATCACATGGGGCTTCAATAATTCATGGACTTCACCTTAATAAAGTGTTTTAAGAATATTCTTGGGATGTTTATGGTATATGTTGTGCTCATATGTACTTGATAAATTAAACTATTTCAGTGGCTTAGGTGTTCATCTTGTTAAATGTGTGTTGTATTTTATTTAACATCGTTATGTTGCCTATCTTGATAACAAATATTTTCATTATATTTTGTGTCTCAAATAATTTAGTACTATTGCTTTTTTCTTGAGACTCACCTTCATCTTTCGCTCGTGAAGGTCCCTTTTTACACATTACAATGAGTGTTCCATAATGTCAACTTGTTTATTCAAGTTTTATGTATATAATATATTATTTTATCTATTGAAACCAAAGTGAACCTTTGTGTTATCATGGTCAGGTGTATACTCTAGATGGGGTTGCTCCTCCAAATGGTGTGAGTTGTAATTGGGAATTCTCATCAGGGAGTCCCATTGTATGTTGTCGGCAACTAGGAATGTCAACATTCTAGCAGTAGGAGGGCAAGATGATAGGTTATGCCCCTTGAGTCTATTTTAATCTCTTATCCTAAATGGCTCTTTCCCAAATAATAATCTCAGAGTTTTTTTCTAACCTATCCCCTGTAAAAATGTAAATCTCCATAGAATTTGTTCATGTCTTGTCTCAATTTAGGTTTGATGGTGGCAATGGTACATTTTTATCTAAAAACATAAACAATTTTCTTGGGTTTTATAAATCTCATGAAATTGATGATGAAGATGTTGTGTGTATTCTATTCACCCTCACTCTTGGAGGTCATGTGAATCGATGGTGTCATATCTTACCATCTTCCTCTATTCATTCTTTTCAATGATTTCTTAAGGAGCTTCATCAAGATTTTGATAGGTATGATTACCGAGATGTTTATAAAAATGTTAATCAACATAGAATGAATCCCAATGAAATAATTGATGATTTTACTAATACATTGCTTCACTTATGTTGTGAGTTTCCTAAAGAAGATATCGATTGGGATTTATTTAGCCAAAAGTTTGAACATTTGATTCATATTTATTTGAATCAGTGTGAATCTAAAACTGTCGATGTTCTTGCTTCCCCTACTTTTGTAAAATGTGACACACCTCCAGTTTCAAAGGAGGAACCTATTGTTCCTTTTGTTCGTTGTCCTCCTCCTTTTCCATTATCAATTTGGGTTCCTCCTTCTTATAATGATCAAGTTGGCAAATTTTCAAATCAAATTCTTGACCCATCTCCTCAACCTTCTTCCACTTTCCATGATTCAGAGCCATTGGAGAAAACCTTGGAATGGTTCAACAAGCATATGGTGAAGGACAATCTATCTATTCCTCATGATAGTAGTAACACTCATAACTCCAGTACTTAATCATATTTGGATTCTTGTCATCCTCTATCATATTTTTCCATTATCCCTTCCCCTTAGATTTTCATGATCAACCTCTTCTAAATCCAAATAGTGATCAGGTGCAATGTACTTACTCTTCACAGGTAGAGGAGCATGAATGTGAGGATTATTTTGATCTTTCTTTTCTTTTTCAAAATCCTCTGTGTAAATATTATGTTCTCCCATCCTTGTTTTCTTTTGAATCTAGCAATATTGGTGATGAATCAAATGAAATTGAGCCTAATCAATCTAAATTCTTGGATAACCTTCATTCTGGTGATTCTAACTCCATTATTCTATGTAATGATGGTTTCCTAAACGCACCTTTTGATCTTTTGGTCTCCCAAGAAAAAAATGTTTCGAGATATTTAGATATTTGTCTAATTTTTTAAAATAAGATGTTCTTAGTGAGAATTGCTCTTCACCTCACTATCCCTTATGTTCCAACTTCCATAAGGAATTATCTTATGATGGAGATACTCTATCTAAGGAGTTTCATTTTTAGTTGACACAAGGTATTGATATCATTCATGGTCAAGAATAACTTAATGAAATCATAAATTATCCTTCCCATCCATTATCATTTCCAATTTTGCAAGAAGAAAATCCTTCTATTCAAGTTACTCATGTGGTTCATTAAATCTATTATTTTGTGGGTGTTCATCACTTAGGTAATTTTTTTGTTGAAGATCTAAATTGTGACCAAATATGTGATGTAAATGGCTTCCATTTGGATAGTAGTGATCTAATCCAAATTAATGATGGTAGTTGTCCAAACACCATGCATGATCTCATTCAATTTTCAAAATGAAATTATACAAAGCTTGAAAGTTTCGGGAATCTTTAGGAAGTTGAGGGACTGCAATGTCCGTTGATAGTTATGTCAAGTTCTTGTGAATATGGTAAGGCCATCGAACAAAATTGTATTTTGATTTTCTCACAAAATAATTTCCTTTGCATGGTTGCAGTAGATGCAAATTCCTCCTTGAGAGTTGTGTGCTATTTCAAATATAAATTTTCAAGCTTTCAAGATTTGTTTTATGGTGAGATTGGGACTTTTTTTTTCAATTGATCATTCCTAATGTAAATATCTTATATAAAACTCAAGTTTGGAATGAATACCTTTCATGGATGTGCGAAGTTGTGAATCTTACCATTCTAAAGATTATATTTGACCGAATGATTCATACCTATCACATTCTTTTGAAAGTAATCAACTCCTTATTGTTCTTGTGAATATTCTAATTTTGATTATTTTCATTTTGACACCAGATCTATTGTTGAATGTGAGTTAATGATTGAATTATTTGGTGAATGAAGTTGTTATTTTTCATCCACTACATGTTTATTGGTTTCATGAGTTTTCCATGTTGGCATTCCTTTTTAGTTCTTTTGATATTTTTGATGTTAACGAGTCACAAGGAAATGGTTGATTACATCAACCCGTGAGGAAAATGATTATATTGTTCAAAGCATTTGAAAAGATGTTAAAACTTGTTGGATGTGTGTTATATTCTTTCCATGAATAGTTACATGTGCGGGGGGGCTCATAAGGGGGGGGGGATTAGCACCCCCTTATTCATTGCACCAGGTGCAGAAGGGGGGTCACAGTGGGGCGTAGTCCCCCTTGTCCGGGGGTTTCAAGGGGGCACCAGCCCCCCTATACGGGGTTTGGGGCAGAGCCTTGGGAGTTTTCTTGGACCTTGCATTAGGTGGGTGGACCCACTTATGTTTTCGTGATGGTTTTTACACATGGTTTTGGGAATGATGGTTTTCTTCCCATGGTATTTTGCAGATCCGACCAAGGGAACTATGGTTATGTTCTAATCCATGGTTAATGGATTGAGGTTTAGGAATGCTTCAACATGTATATATATGTATTTTAACATTGAAAGGAACATAATGCAAAATCAATCTCGTAGTCACAATTTTGGATGCAAGGGAAAATTTCTATGTATTTGTTTTGTGTTTCTTTCTATTGAATATTTTCTATTTTTTAAGAATTTATTTGCAGGTAATTTTTGTACAGGGTTAAAACCTACAAAACTGATCTATCTTTGGTCTTTACAGATCAAGAGTCTTATGCATTAATTAATATATCTGATCATGATAACTATCATTCAATTTATCATTTTTCCACCATCATATCTCATGAAAGTTGTTTTACATTCGTTAACCCTTATGATTTGGCATCTCAATATTCAGATACTTGTCACATAGTTGTGGCACTTCAACCTTCACTAATGGTTCTCTTAAGATCTCACTATCTTGACAAGCTTTTTGAATATGATTATATTTATTTTCTCTCACAAGATTCTCATCCTTGCTCTACACCATTAATTAAGACTTCTTTCTCCCAAGGATTTCAGGATATCCAAGAGGATTGTTTTGAATGTCATGATCCAATCTATCATATGTTAGAAGTATCTTACTTAACAAGTCCATTTTACAAAATCAAGTTTTAATCCCTCTTGACATTTTCTAAGCAAGAAAATATACGTGCAACTACATTCACAAGGAGGAATCAAGTTTTTTTTGGTTATGATTTTAATCAAAAAGGTAAGGTAGTAGGTTAGTTAAATATTGTACATATTTCTGCATCTATTGAAGACCTTCTACGTTCTTTCTGAGATGTTAAATCTTCTATATTTTATCTTGCACATTACCATATATTGGTTGTAATTGCTTTTATCCTTTTATTTGTATATTGGGACCAATTACGGTGGCTTCATTGGAAATAGCATTAAGCTTAGCCCTGACCTTCTAGTTGGTTAAGTTAGGAGTATGCTTAGTTGCATTTAGCTTCTTTTGCATTGCATCAACCCTCTATCCTGCTCTCCATCTAGTCTCTCTTTTTGTTTGTTTTCTTTTTCTTTGTTATGAATGTTGCTCTACATGCCAATTTTAATTTTTTGTCATGTATTTTCTTTCTTGTTTTGTTTAATAAGAGCTTTCATAAAATATTTTCCTTTTGGCTCAAGAGACAATGTGGCAATACATCAAAATGGTAATTTTGATGGTGAACAATGCTTAGATTATCTGTTACCTCTTCTCTACCTGCATATAGATATATTTAAAGTCATTAATGTCTAAATGGAAAATATGATCCATTGAAATAGGAGACCTTTGGTTTAACTACAAATCCTGTACCTATTCTAGGATCCTCATTCCTAAGCTTGGTGTTTTAAGTAAATATTGTTTTTCTTGCTAATATAATCAAGTAGATAAACATAAGGGGAAAATCAATTAGCAAGAAAACCAATATTAGAGGTCTATATTACCTTCTATCAAGGAAAAACCTCTTCTACTCTTAACAAGCTGAGATCCCTCTCATACCCATGGGATAAAAACTTTCGCAAGCACAGTTATATAAATAAAATAGATAAAGAGTGAAAAAGAAAGGATTTTTACATAGAGAGGTGAAACAAGTAACTTCATTGGGGTACTGTTTAGGCTCACTGGTAGTGAAGCGATGCTTTTGCTCATGTAGTTACCCTATCGAGGTACTATGCAGGCTTTCTTGTAGTGGAGCAATACCAAAGATGAAAAGTCATACTCTGATTATTTTAAACTGGAAGCTATAATACCATTTCCTACATCGAAATAATTATGATTTGGAAATCCTTGATATATGTTTAACCGAGTAATGGGATGGAGTGAAATACATGTGTAATTGGGTTAAATAAGGAAGCCAAGGTAATCCATAAGACAAATCAATACTTCCTAAAATATTGAAACCTTTCACTTTGAGAATTAAACATAAATAGAGAAGTTGGAGTTCTACCAGTGTGTCGTCAAGTGTTGACGTTGTGATTAACACCCTCCAAATCTTTTCCTACACTTGAATTTTAGAACCTACTAAGGATATTATGATATATCACTCTGTGGTGCCTTCATGGATGAATTTTCTTTCACAAGTGTATAAGTTTTCTTCCTAGTTTTAAACTGTCAAGTCACTTGCACACACATGCTCAGTCTTCGCTTATGAGCGGGCTTCTATTTCTGCAAGTTTGAACAAGAATATCACATTCCATCAAGACAATTCCAATGTGATCTTCAACTCATATTCACAGTTAGTCCACACTTTTGTTGGTGGTCTCCCTCACTTTGATTCTATTTGTAATTCTATTTCAACGAGTTTCCTCAATTGTCAATTTTGCGCACCATTGCTTTCATAAGTGTCTCTTTTACTTTCGTGGTCATTCATTTTGCCAATTTTCACTTTAATAAGTTTTATTTAGATGTTATATTATCTTTTGCATGTTTCCCCCTTTAAGGTTGTCTCCATTTTGCAAGTGTCATATTCATGTTTTCCTCGCATCAAAGTTGTCGCTTTTTTCGTTTTGACTCCTACATGTGTCACACTTTTTCACATCACCCAAGTTAGTTATAGAAAAATATTTTGCATTACATGGTTCTATACATCATTAGAATATGCACTGGACACATTCATATAGCTTAGTGAACCTTTTGGTCACAGTCGTCACTTCTATTGTAACTTGTGTTCTAAGTGTCATTTCAACTATCACACTTAGAAATAAGTCTCACTTTGTTGTCATTTCAAGGTGTGATTGTTATCGATGAGTATTGTGCTTACTTATAGAACATTTTTTTTTATGTGTATGATAGATCTTTGAGTTGCGTTTGGATGCATTTATCTCAATTACCTTGTTGGTCCCACACTTAGCGTTTCGAGAACCCTTCTTGGTCCCTCAGCCTAGTGAAAGTTGTAAGGGATATACCCTTATTACCAAGTTAAGACCTTGACTTACTTATGAGCCTCAATGATGCAAACCTACTCACCAAGATTTGTGCATTAATTCTACCTCAAGCTCATCTCAAATCTGCTACACATTATGAGCCTTCCAAGGTCAGTCATCTAACCCTTCTTACTTATACCAAGTCACTACATTGATTTTTGGTCACCTATGCCTTCAATGACACATAACTAAATCCCATATAACAACATCGACCTCTTCCACACTTTTGAAGAGGTAAAACATGCAAAGCAAAGTCCCTCATATCCTCCTAGTGTAGCAAAAACGCTCCTAGGAAAATTAATGCTTCCTCCATATGGCTTACCTTAATGATAAGTGCATTCCAAATGGTCAAGCACCCACTGTTGGGTCGAAATACACTATACTATAAGGAAAAGTTCATTCCAAGTTAATGGTGACCGCTATTGAATAAAATTGTTCTTTGTTTCAAGCATTATCTTCCTTAGGGCACATGGAACAGTCATGAAGGTTGAAACCTCACCCTTTCCCCTTCCCCACTGCACTCTACGCCCAATATTTGTCTAAAATCTTCCTATAAAGCAAATGGTAGAGAAAGGAAGGATGAGGGAGGCCTCCTCTCAGTCTTTTACCAATCAAACTGTGCCTTCCTAAAAACATCAACTTTCTTTCATCACATGACACAATATTAAAGACCAAGGCCTCATCATTCTCTCTTCCCCTATGTGATTTGTGCCCTAGGCTTACTTATGAACTTTCCTTTGAGTGCAGGGCATAGTAGGTAATTCTAAAGGACGATTTCACTCAACCCTTGACTGGTCAAACCATGCTTTCAAGTCTCCCTTTCCTTTCTCTAGGGCACTTGGTGTAGTCTTGAAGGTTGAAGCCTTCCCATCTTATCCCTTCAACTTCTCCCACTATGCTTGACTAAGGAGAGCTCCTCTTTATAGTAAATGGGATAGTAAAAATGAACAGCGGAGCCTTCCTAAGCCATTGATGAGTTCTACCATGCCCTCCTAATCAAGCCTACTTCTTTTAACCGTTTCACAATGATATCATGAGTTGATAATTACATGATCTAGATAGTGATAGAATAGATGTTTTTAAGACTGATTTTTCTTTTTCATGAATGATTTTAAATTGTAGGATAACCTTACTAGCATTAAAAGATAATTCTCAAAGAAGATAGCAAGGATAAATCATAAAGAAACATCTATGGAGAAGAAGAACAAGAGAGGGTTATCATGAAGATATGAAGTAGATAGTTGACCAAAATAGAAATAAGACATTGCGTGATGACTGAGAGCATCCCAAAGCTCATCCAATTCCCTTTGGAGGGTGTAGATAAGAAACAATGTGGATGTTTCATAAAGATGGAGTATATATCAGATGTAGGTTATAAAGAATGTAGGATGAATCAAGGAAGACAACTAGGCATTACCACCTCATCATGAAGTCCATGTCATCATTCTTGTGTTGTAACTTGTGCACGTGCCATTATAATTGTTAATGTGTGTCCACGTGTCATGCCACATCATAATGTGGAATATAATGATGTATTCTCAAGAAAAGGAAAAATGTAATAAGTGGAAGTCCAAAATTTATACGTAGAATAAGCAGAGTCACATAGTGATATATGGAAAAAGGAGATGTATAGAAGTCCAAAAGTTACATAGAGAAGTATATAAGCCATTTATAAGTTCAAAATTTATTTAGAAGTCCAAAGGACACATTATAATTACAAGAGTCATGAAGGTAATTCAAGAGTTAAGAGGACATGAAAGATCATTCCTCTTGTTATAAAAGAAACCTCATAACTGAAGAAAAGGGCTTTTGGAGGCTTAGTCTTTGGAAATCTAGTATTGGTTTCTCTACTTGGAATATGAGAGAAGGCTACTCTCTAGAGAAGCAACAAGTGACTTAATGTTGAACTATTGGAACTAGTGCCTCACTATTGTAACTTTGTACTTAGATCATTGACCTGATTAAAATTAATGAGCCAACACCTTTTCAAGCATGTATCACGAATGTTTTAGAAGTATTATTGGGATGTTTATGGTATATGTTGTGTTCATATGTACTGGAAAAATTTAACTATTTTAGTCGATTTGATGCTCATATTGTTGAATGTGTGTTTTATACACTTTAACATCGTTATGTGAACTATTTTTCTAACAAATCTTTTAATTCTCCCATGTGACTCTCTTAAGTCAATAGCATTACTTCTTTCCAGAGACTCACCTTCCTCTTCCGCTCATGAAGGTCCCCTTTTACACATTACAATCACTGTTCCACAATGTTAACTTACTTGCCTATTCAATTTTTATGTATTTAATCTCTTATGTTATCCATTGAAGGCAAGGTGAACCTTTGTGTTATGGTGGCTTGGTCGAAACTGTGAATGGGGCACCTACTCCAAATGGTGTGAAGTCTAATTGGGACATCACATCGGGGAGACACCCTATATGTTGGTGGTATCAAAAACCATAAACATTCTACATCTAGAAGGATGGCATGTAAAAATTCTTCTTAAATACCTCATGCACATAAAAAGTGCTTCTTAAACACCTGAAGCACATAAAAACCTACTTCGTAAATGCCTCATGCATATAATGTACAAGTTGGTTGCGTGACCTATCAAATGCCCCTAATGTTTCATCAAATATACCATAAGTTATATCATTTCCTAAGGTGTTTTGTAGGGGATTTTCCCGGGAGAAGTGATAATTAGGAAGTGAATGTACATGGTCTCAATTTCGCTTGTTGAACAACAATGGATCCTCGAATAAGCTTGCAAAATATTTTTTCCTCTATGAATGGATAGAGCTTATGGTGAGTTTGAGAAAATAGAGAAATATGGGCAGTAGAAGCTAGTGTAGAGGCAGTGAAGACAAGATGGATTTCCCATCCATTAATTCTCATTAATGCACTCATCATTTAGAATAAGGCTTTTCCCATTGTTGCTTCTCCTACCTTTTCCCTAACCCTCTCCTACATTTTCACTAACCCTTTGCTTGAGAGATTGTATGTAATGATAACACTTACTTATAAATATGGGGGAATGTAAGAAATATGGGCTTATAGTGAACTTGAAACAACTGCATAGAATGAGTGGAATCTAGTGGTTTTCAGGTGCCTTTCTATGCTATGATTGCAACAGAAAAGAGTGAGGGAAGGTTGGCAGTGTAAGGGAATCCATGATGCTCATTATTTAGGGTCTATGGGTCAAACCTATTGACAAAATAGTTTCAATAGAGAATGTATGTGGAGTAGGTGGGAAGGGCAACATTGTGCGGTGGTTCGTGGTAATGCTACTGAGCTTTCTTGATTGAGCTGATAGCCCACTAATAGAGATAACATAGATTTCGAGTAGATTTAACCACTTTATTTTGTGATCGTAACAAGTCTTCTGCGAAAACACTTTAATGGGCAGGGCTCGTGATAGTAACAAGTCTACTATGACAAAATTTCAAGTGGAAAAGCTTCGAATAGAGTACATATAAGACATATTACTTTGAGTTCTACTCAGTATCTCTTGGTGATTTCTAAGAAACTGGGATTCCTCAAGTAATTTTAGTTGCATACGTAAAATAGAGTTTATGTCAAAAAATAATGATTTCATTCTTAGAAAACTGCAGTTTGTAAATGTTCCTAATAAAGTGAATTGTCGCATCTCGGAACACAACATTTCTATTGTAAGGGAGGATATGTGCATAACCATTTTGGCTGTAATCCATGTAGTTGTCTTGTAATTTGAAGGGAATGTGGTAGGGATTAGACCTTCTTTTCTGTCTCTTTGATAGGTGGTTTTTTCGTATAATAAGGCACAAGAAGTGATGGCATAACATAATTCTACCAAAGGAAGCTCGGGTTACCATAAAATACCATGTGAATCTGCAGTAAAACGATGACTAGTCTTGGAAATTAAGTTTTTCTTATAAATGATTAAGTGAATAAATAAAAAATAGTACTTGAATCTTCTTTTTCTTTTTGCCCAGTCCTGCAACTCCCTCTGCTTACTATATTTTCTATAACTCATACTACTTCAAGAGGTCTGAAAGAAAGATGAGAAAAAGTGATCTGCAAATAAGGTAAGTGTGGAAGACATGAGGGTAAGTGCATAGGTGAAATTTGGTAGATTACTTATATGAAAGATATTTGAATGGATTCATATTCCTTTTGGATGCACCTAAAACAAGTGACCCTAAACATGTGTGGTTACCTGAAAGCTTTTTCCAAGATCCATTCCTAAGAGAAGTAGTGTATTATCTCATTTAGTTCAACTAGGTTTTCTAATAGGATGTGCAACATCCACCCTTCTTAGCACACCGAATATGGAAGGTGGAAGAAGCATGATCGATTGGACTAAATGGAAATTAGCTCTCTATGATCAAACCTTCCCATGGTTGAGCTAGCTATTATGCTTCCCCAATGGATTGCCAGGTGTTACATGTTTCTTTCTCCACGCTCATTCCTTCATCAACTTGCTGAACTCGAAAGTTTCTCTGCTATGTGGATTTATACAATGTAATAGGATGAATCTCATGCATTTAGTGTGGTTTGCGATCCTTTTATAACAATTATTTTCTTTTTCTCTTAGTGCTACTTCCATTGGTCCTTGAGGATCTCCAATGCGCTATAGCTCAAGAAATGGAAGGGATCTAGGGAAACCAGGAGAATTACAAATCTTAACCTCAAATCCAGACTTAAATATTTGCAAGATTTAGTGTGAGATGAGAGATCTATGTGGAAGGGCATTGGAGTTTCACCACAGAGAACATGCTCAACTTGCCAGGCAAAGCATATAGACCCAAATGTCAAGCTAGACAAGTCTGACAAGTTTGGATAAGTTTAATAAACATAAATATTTATAACAAACATTAAGTGTTATTGAAGTAATGTTAGCATTACTTCACTTGATCTCATATGCTCATATCATAATGTCAATGTGTCTCTATATACATTCTCATATCTTAACGCCAATGTAGGTCTCTTTTAGTTTGACCTCGGGAAAAGGCCAGATAAAACGATGAAATAAAAAATTAGCTATCTATAAAATGTGACAAAGTAAAAACTTTTAGTTAAAAGTAAACTGTTAATACAAATATTACTTTAACTTAAAACAAAATTTTGGTCATTAATTTTTATTTGTTTTGCAGAAAATACTTGTAAAACTCCAACTAATTACTATAGTCCCCACCATCCCTAAAGACAGGGACTAAAAATCCATACAATATTATTATCCCTGCCGCACATGGTATAACATATTTGCAAATACATTGACTAACAATTAATCAACCATTTGATTGAAAATTAAACAAAAATTTATAAGGTTAACATTGTAAACAAAATTAGTTTATTTATTTATAATATTTTACTTTTATTTATTTTTGTTATGATTGGTTGAATAAGTTTCCCTCTTATTTTATAATGATGAAGTCTCCACTGGATCATACTTGCCTCAGCTCTTTCGTATAGAAGGTACGTTGGTTTCTTATTTACCATTAACATACATCATGATTGGGATTCAATAATGATTGGGATGCAATTTAAATAAATTAAGAGACAAACGTTAATAATTTTCCAACCAATTGGAATGAAGGCCATCAAGCTTGAAAATATTGCTCTCAACCAAATAAAATATTAAAACAAAAGAGTCCATTCAACATTTCAATTTGAAGGAAAAAAATAATTAACAAGAGAGTTTAATTTCCATATTGTTAAAATCAAATAACTATCATTTGCAACTAATGTTACAAAGGAAACACCGTAAGGCATAGAGTGTGGAAGAATATTGAAATGTGAATGGGCATTTATGAAAGCAATTGTCATAACAAAAACATCACTAAGGGTTCCAATTCCAAGATAACAATTTATAGGTTGACAAAAATAGATTAAGACAGTGTTACATCTCTTGTCAAGTATCTGAAACAGGAGATCAGAACAAAACACCCACCTCATTCATGAGCAGTTATTGAACATATAAAGGCTATGTGACAATCATCCCTGCAAGATATCCATATAAAAGCCTAATACCAGCTATGCTCGCTCTGGATACTGTTGTAATCATTCTTATGACAAAACATCACTAATCATGTGCAAGTTGCCCTGTTTTGTTGCCTGAGTAATGTCATTCAAATAAGGAAGAACCATTCTTGAGACAAAACACCACTAACTCTCTGCAAAATGTCATGTTTTTATACCTTAGTAGTGTCATTCAAATAAGGAAGAACCCTTATTGAGACAAAACATCACTAACCATGTGCAAAGTGTCATGCTTTGCTGCCTGAGTAGTCACTCATTCAAACAAGTAAGAACAATTCTTGAGAACAAACATCACTAAGCCTCTACAAAGTGTCATGTTTTGTTGCCTTACTGTCATTCAAATTAGGTTGCAATGGGGCTATCCCTATCTACTGAGGGGAAATAGAACTAATGAGGAAGATCAAAGCATAGAATTGAATAATTATGCAGAGCATTGATTCCAGTTGGCTGTGAATCTAGCCCCATTCTTATCATAAAATGGTGAAACTCCACTCCGGACAACGAAAAATAGTCACCAAGGGCTTGTAGACTACTTCCTCTATTTATCCTTTGCACTCTGACTTATTTGTAATGCAGCGTAGCATGTGAATGGTGTGCTAGTTAGCAGAGTAGGGTAAAGTCTAAAAAAGCGATAGATGAGCAAATCCTAAACTCCAAAATGATAGGAACCATGGCTTGTAATTGTAGTCATTCTTTTAACAAAGATATCCAATAAATTCTATATATAGGATGGAAGAGATCTCGAATACTTTAAGATCAATATGTGTTGTTATGTTATAGCTTACAGCCTCTTACGTGCATGCTTTGATTTAAATCAATATCACGGTCACTTTATCTTCAAATTTAGAAGTTTAAGGTCACGTTATCCTAAAATTTCACAAACCATGCCTCACATGAAGAAATGGAACAGGAAAGCATCTATAGTCATGGTCACTGTATGGGGCAATCAATTTTGGAAGAGTGGGAAATAATTGCAGCATAGTCTTTAGTTGTGGCACAATCTTTAGTTATGGTCAATGTATGGGGAAATCAATTTTGCAAGAGCGGAAAATAATTGCAGCACATTATTTAGTCATGGTCACTGTATGGGGAAATCAATTTTGGAACAATGGGAAATAATTGCAGCACAACAGCAATCTTTTTTTTTCATAAGAAAAAATTGTTGATTTTAGAATAGTGGGAAATAATTGCAGCACAACAGGGCAATCTTTTTCTCCATAAGAAAAAAATGATATTTTATTATAAACAATAAAACCAATATGTGTGCATTATATTTTCATGCAATTTGCAGAAATTGGTTCAATGTGTAAAAATTGAGGAGAGAGAAAAGCCCCTTCATCAATGATGTATCCTCTCACATTTCATCTATGGTTTCATATTAGAAAATCAACACTTTTATAATCCTTGGACATAATAAGCCCCATCATTTATGAATGAGCTTATAACAGAACATGTATTTAGCATAAGAAAAAATGCACAAGCTAGTTGATATAATTATGCCATTTCATGTAACGAGTTGTCATTATGCATATCAATAACCATGAGATTTGAAGATTCAGATAAAAAAATGTATCTCATAAAAGCCTTGTGTAAAAAATGTCAATGATTGAGAACACGGCAAGCTTGGTGTCGTTTATAACAAACAAGATTACGTGAACTTGAAATAAAACAAAAACGGAGGTTGGGAAATCAATTTTGGAACAGTGGGAAATAATTGCAACACAACGGGGCAATCTTTTTTTTTCATAAGAAAAAAATGTTGATTTTAGAATAGTGGGAAATAATTGCAGCACAACAGGGCAATCGTTTTTTTTCATAAGAAAAAAAATGTTATTTTAGTATAAACGATAAAACCAATATATGTGCATTGTATTTTCATGCAATTTCCAAAAATTGGTTAACCATGTAAAAATTGCTATATATGTCAAAATTATGAAAAAACAATCCTCTATAAAATATCAGTCATACTTATCTTCTGATATGCATAAAAAGTCTCAAGATTATCCATCCATATACTTTCATTAACATATAATTATGTTGTTTGGAAAAATACCAAAAACAGAAAGGAAATGTTGTTATGACCAAAAGTGTCACTCAAGGCAATCCCTAGTCCCATGTAATGTTGTCCACCATGTATCTCAATTTCATAATTCAGTAGGGCTCTCTAATGCTATCTTTTGACAATTTGTCTGGCTCCAAGTTAGCTTAATTATCTATGAGAGATTTAGAATCAAATTTCATAATTCAGTAGGGCTCTCTAATGCTATCTTTTGACAATTTGTCTCTAATGCTATATTTTGACAATTTGTCTGGCTCCAACATAGCTTAATTATCTATGAGAGATTTAGAATCGCTATGGATATATAGACAATTTAGTTAGTTTAGTTTCTTTGGCTGTGCAAACCAGAATAATCCCCTAAAATGATTGCTTCAGCTCTTTAGTTTCTTTTGCTGTGCAAACTGGTATAATCCCCTAAAATGATTGCTTCAGCTCTTATGTTGGTACCTATGCCATGCTACTATACCTTGAAACTTAATTTTTCCAATAGTTTTCTTTGGCTTAGGAGTCGTTCCTTCCAAGGCAGCATCTGCAGAATCATTTCTCAACAGTTCTTCCTCTGGTTGCAACAGTATTTGTTGTAGTCTATACAAGTTGCAAACATTTCAATTTGCACAATTACTTAATAATATGCAAAGGATTACCTTCATTGTAAAAGAATTTGCATTTTCTGAACTACATGACAATTAAAAGAAATCAACAAAGACAATTTTGTTAATAACCTACCCAAAGGCACTACGCAAAACAATGCACTCATTATGAAGGAATTCAGGAGCTTCCATGCGACCACTGGCCCATGCCCAGAGAATAATACACACACAGTCCTCATAGGCAGTGAGGGCTTGCCAGGCTCCCTGCCCACTACAATCAATAATTGCAAGCGCATTATTGTTAAAATGCATAATAGATGAGAAATAAAATCTATCTCATAAATAATTATTGATCCATGTTAACATGAAAAACAAATATTAAGACATCTTAGCCACGTACCAGCTACAAACATGACAATTGGCCCATGCCCAGAAACAAAGGTGCATACATCCCCCATAGACAATAAGGGTTTTCCCACTACACTCAATGAATTGCAAGCACATTCAGGTCAAAATCTAGAGCAAATGAGAAGAACATTCTATCTGGTAATGAATCACTAATCCACATTAACATCAAAAATAAATCTTAAGGAATCCTGATTGTTTATTTTTATATATCAACACGCACAAGACCTTAGTAGGAAGAATCAGGCAAACCTGAGGTGAAAAGTGGGTGGCTGGCTTGGCGAAGTTGTTGATTACCGGCAAGAACATACTGCCTCTTTAACATTCACAGAAGTGGGCCTGTAAAAGCAAAATCAGAGACTTTTCTTATAACAGTTTGAAGTTTGAACTCATTTATGACTATAAACAAGTGTACTCATTTACCCACTGACTGCATCACCAGCTTCAACATTAAAATTGCTACATACTCTTTGTGTTGAATATCTCCTGCTCCTTCAGATGCTGCTAAAACATTGCAAGAGGGGCTTGTAAGTTAACTAAACCAGTTGTTTTACATGAAAGAACAAAACTTAATTGAGAGACATAACTATCTATGTTGATCGTAGGTTGATCAATTTCAGACATATTGCAGGTTGAGACATGGCAGGTTGTTGAGATATATTGCAGGTTGAGACATTCATTTTGAGATAAAGTACATCAACACTATAAATGCAATTCTGTTTTGAGAATTCTTAGCCTTATAAATCTTACATGGTCTCCATGGTTTTCAGCGGCCGTAAAGAAAAATATGACATTCTGTTATTATGAATAGGTCACACAGGGACAATATATGCAAATGGGAAAAGGAGAAATGCAAGTGCCATGCCTGCAAAATATAGTGTATTGGACATTCAAAGCATACATTAGATCGATTGATTATCTTGTTATGTAAAGACAAGTGAATTGGTGAAAAAACTGACCAACATAGGATGATACACCAGCGATGGCACAAGCCAGCAGAAGCAATGCATAGAAGACTAGTATAGCAAAGCAGTAGAGAACTCTAAAATGGCTCAGGAACTGTTGCTGCTGCCTTGAATTAAATATCAGTTGCCTGGTCCTCATGATGATGATCCTTTGGCGCAGGATCAAATCCATCCACCACCACTTCATTGCTATAAATACACAGCTCAACTAATCTGAAAAAACAAAAAGCCCTAATCCCTAACCCTGCTACAAATCTCTCGGAGCGCAAAGATTAATGTGACCCCAAGGGCCCATTACCATATCTGTTCTCCTCCTTCATGAGAGTTTTCACATGAAATATTGAAGTGGGAATTAAATGGGGAGATCCATTGCCACAAAGCAGAGAAAATTATTCATTAATCAGCGTTACGAAGCATTTGATCATGGTAATTAAGTTCTGTGGATGAAAAAAAGATTTGGGAACAGTAAGATGCAATGGGAATTTTGGAAGAAAATTTGTTCTCATAAAGGTCTGGTGGGTTCTGACCAGGGCCAACAGGTCCTGGCAATATAAATGCTAGGTTGTTGAGACATATTACAGATTGAGACATGGCAGGTTGTTGAGACATATTACAGATTGAGACATTGCAGGTTGTTGAGACATATTGAATGTTGAGACATTCTTTTTGAGATAAAGTACATCAAGACTATAAATGCAATTTTGTTTTGAGAATTCTTAGTCTCATAAATCTTACATGGTCTCCATGCTTTTCAGTGGACGTAAAGAAAAATATGAACTGTAAAATTTACATTTAGGATCCAACTTCAAATAACACAGAAAGGTAAATATCATGCTTCGGCAGTAATGAAGACGAGTAGATTAAGGCATTAAATTACAAAAAATGTCTCTGGATAATAAATATTACTGTTCGATGATGAAAGTATTACAACTTTGAAGAGTTAGGGGCATATTGTTATGGAGGATGATCATATGCTTGGGGCATATTTCTGACTAATGATTGATCCACATACATGGTGGACCATTTTTTGTTGAAATTTATGATTAAATGGATTGAAATTGTAGAGCCTAATTGGCACTGATGGACTTAGTAACAAATATCTACTTCACCCTGATTATGCACTGTGGGTTTTATATACAATTTCATGGAACAAACAAACAATTTGATTAAAACTGTAGATTGTGATGGTATAGCTGGATTCAACAATAAACGTATACTGCACCCTGATTTCTGCAAGATCATGAAAATAAACAAATAATTTGGTTGTAATTGTATTTGTAGATTTTGATAGCATAGAAGGATTCAGTAGCAAACAACTTACTGCAGCTGAATCATGCCAGTTGTGAAGTACAATTTTCTCAATCAAAGAAATAAGAATATTCCTAGAAATGATGGCCAAGGTCACTATTAAATGCACATTCTACATAACAGATAGGTAGATCTAATGTCTTTAAATGAGATTTTTTGGAGTTTCCTAGTGAAACAATTTGTGGCCAAATCTTGATTTGTGTTGTTTAAACTGGTTTTTTAATTGCATATATAGATTCTGCACCCTCAAAAATCTCTGGGGCACTTTATTTGTGAAGAGTTCACCTTGACAGCTTGTGATTTCAATGAATCCCTAGTAGATTTTAGACAAATTTAATCAGAAAACTTTTCAAAAAATCACATTTAAAAACTATTAGAATCTAAAAATATCTTGCAATCATAAAAATAAGAGCAAGTTCCAACCATTAACCTTGTTGTTATTTTCCAGATTCCTGAATATATAAAAATGCCCATGGTTTCCCCTATAAACAACATTTGTTCACCTGAAAACAAACCACTGCTATCAAAGAGAGGGGAGACTACAGGATTCACAAACAAATGAAAGAGATTGTTAAAAATTGTTTCTTGTTCTAGATTTTGTTTCTTTCATTCTTGCAGTTATAATATCTGTCCTTACCTTTGAGTATATTGACTGTGAGATAAGAAGTGAAGGGAAGGAGAGGACACTATTAAAGCAGCAGTAGCAGAGGAGGTTTTGACTGGGGCGATCTGGGAACATGTCCACATTACTCTAAACTCTTGATCTCTCCATTAGTCCTATGAATGTGTTGCAAGGTCACCCCAGTTGAGCGTGCTCTGTCTCATTTATTCATGTGAGCCCAATATGTAGGGTAAACCTTTTCTGAAACTGAGAGTCAATGAATGTCTGTAATTTATAATTTATTGAAATGAGATTGACAAAGAAGGAGAAAGGAACTGAAATCTGGTAGTACAAGCAGTACACATGAAGTGAAGAGATGGCCGTGAGATTTATGTTGAGTTAGGTCGAAATTAGATGGTTTCACACACTGTCAGTGGAAGCAATGAAAGGGCCTAATCTCCTCCATATTTAGGTCGAAAGGACAGCGCCACGATGGGAGGTCAGTATGAAATTTCAATGTATGGAATGTACTCCAGTACTATTTTTACCAGGAGAAAATTGAATAGTACACACAATAATACTTTATTATAATAATAGAACGAATTGAAGTATAGTAAGGTTTGGAGGTGTCAAAGCCAGTGTGAATGTTGATATGTCTATGAGACTCAGTTAATACAGTGACTATTGAGACTATGACATTAGCCAAGGACTTGCACACCAAAACCAGTTTCTGGCCTGATAAATCTTTTGTTCACGGATGATATGTTATAAATCATATACATTTCACAACTTGCTTGACCATGGTAAGATAAGCACCATACCTACCTAATTTATAAAGAATACTAATAAGCAGGAGGAGGGGCAGGCAGTCCACTGCCAAAGTGATGGTTGTTGTAATTAGTAGATGAATTGTAAGAACCGTGCTCTAATATGTCTGATTTTGAGTCTGAGTCAGTAAAGAAAAATGCTCAAATGTAACTATGTTCTCCTTCAGCAACCATGATGTCATGGTGACTTGGGAGCTCCACAGGGAATTTGTGAATTTCCAACCATTACATTAACCCACTTGGAACTTCTCTCAGTAATTCTTTCCTCGCATCTCTATTAGATACATAATAGACATTTTAACGTGGGATAATGTCTAAAACACAGGGAGAACATCAAGGTCTACAATGGAATTTATTGTGAGCATTAAAATGTTTAGATATTTGTTTTCAGATATTCTAATATAATCCCAATGTAGAAGAGTGAGGTACAAATGTTGGAGAATTCCTAAAACAAGAAATACTTGTGCCATTTTGACTTCTTTTGAAGTTGAAAATTCTTCAGAGAAATAGTCCCAATAGCAATGACCACGGAACTAAAAATAACCATGACTGTCAAAAAGCAATAAATTAGATGTGACAAGATTATACACACAATAATCCCAAAATAGGGACATCCAGTTATGCCACTGCAGTAAGATCACCTGAAATATCACATACAAAACAACCACAAACCAAAGATGGCTCATGTTGCATGAAACTGAAATAGAGCCTTTATAAACCAATTGTATAAAATGGTTTTTAGACATGCTTGAGACCACTCAAAGCAATGATGGGACTGCATAAAGGAATTTTGTGCAAGGAGGCTATCACATCAACCTAGGAATTTGAGTGAAAAGCAATTATATTCCTCCTCCCTTACAGTGACTATTGAGAAAGTTCCAAGAAAGTTACTATCAATATTCAAAGGAATAAGAAACTTTACTCTGTTTTTTCTAGGGTTCAAAGAAAACTGAAGAGTTCAGAACCTTCTTTATAGTTTCTCTCACAACAAAGAAATAAGCACTGTACCTACCTAATGTATAAAAGAAGACTGATAAGTTGGACGAGGGGTAGGCAGTCTAGTGACAAAGTGCTGGTTGCTGTAATTAGTAAAGGAATTGTAAGAACCAGAACCCATTTAGAACATTAAACATTATATAGTGAAAAGCAAATATTCCTCATCCCTTAGAGGTTTTAGGGGGCCTAATAAGATCACAACTTGAAGGAGGTTGAGTGCCTCAGCATGTGTCAATAGAGTGCACAAAGGCAAGATTGAAGGGTTTACATGAGTGAGAACAGAATGTGATTTGAAAAGGCCCACTTGCAGTCCGAACCTAGTCAAGCCCTAAAAGAGATCTGAACCTCGGATTAGACTATGGTGGAGGGACGAAATGCCTATCTGATTTGAACATTGTTTCAAATGCAAGCCACCTTGCATTCCAAAATAGACAAACAAAAACAACTTTGCATTATCCAATACAAATATGATTTGAACATTGTTTCAAATGCAAGCCAACTTGCAGTCCGAAATCGACAAACAAAAACAACAACTCTGCATTAATTTTGAAAAGAAACACACCGGTTTACGTTTCTTTGTTGTTTCTAACTTTTATCAACAACTAACTTGTAGGGCTTTGTCCTTACGCACAGTAGAATCACTTTGTCCTTACACACAAGAGAATCAATCCTCCATAGACCTATAGACTTGCAACTCAAGAAAAACAAACATAAAGAAAAATATAAGATAACAGTAACCCAAATATATATAAAACTTCATAAATATCACCATAATATGCATAATATGCAGAGATGTCCATATTCTGAGGGCAAAACGATCTACACAAAAAACGGCCTACGCGGCCCTCATGCAGTGAAGAAATCATCCTCTGCGGCCCTCGTCCAAACCCTTCTCCCTTCTCTAATACATGATGCCATACAAATTTAGGTTTGTGTTTTCAAGTTTTGTAAGCCCAACAACAACAACAAAGGTTGCAATTTATATAAGGATGTCTCAAGGAGTGTCGAGAATGCAAGGACATAATAATACTAATTTGGAAATGAAAGCCATGTTATAATGAAGGATGGCATGATTAGCATGTGCCACATGATGAAGATGACATCAACAAAAGTAACTGAATATGCAGACAATTAGATTTCATGATGTCACAATGATAACATTAGCACGACAGGTTTAAAACAACAGGTGGCGGCTCCAAAAGGCACCACATGGTATGTGGTGCATCTTAGGAGGTAAGCTAAATGGTCTTTTCAATAAAAAAATAATAGCAATAAATTCTGCCTTTTCAAATTCCACTAGGTCTTATAAAAGTTTTGAGGCCAATTAGCCAAGAAGTTCTATTTTTTATGTTTTCACATCTAATGATAACCCTAAGCTGATTTTATGTTATTCCAAGGCCATTGAACCCATTGGATTTATGGGCTCATGTCTTCAAGCTATAAAACTCCTCCAGCAGACCCAACAACAAACCAAAGACAAATTCAAAGCAACAGGTTGGATGGATTTATGAATAATAATGCAAGGACTACACAGAATGAAATCCATTAAGGCACAGGAGCCTGGCACATCATGCATTTTAGGACCAATTAGAGGATGCAACATGTTCAAGCCAAACAGAGGAGGATTGCCACTGATCCCAAATTAGGAGCGCCTTATCACCGTTAAATCACCTAAATGAGAAGATGTTATTTACAGTAGTCCTGTTATAATGATCAGTCATAGGTCTAAATGTCATTTCATTAAGATGAAAGGCACAACAATAATATAATTTATTAATTTCTCAGCCAACATTTTAGTGTTATTCAGAAGTCTTAAAGTTATTTACTTATTTTGGATTCGGACACCCTTCAGGGCATATGAAAACCAATTTTTTTATGATATCTTTTATAACAGTTGTGTTTTTCTTAAATTAATTGCATCCCCATATGCGAGGTCCCACGTCACACAACAAAACGCAAATCTTCATAACTATAATTCAAGCATCAAAATAGAAAGTCATCTCTAAATTTTCATTTTATGTATAGTGTATATGAATAATTTTCACTGGAGCCTGGCACATCATGCATTTTGGGACCAATTAGAGGATGCAACATGTTCAAGGCAAACGGAGGAGGATTCCCACTAATCCTAAATTTAGGAGCTCGTTATCACCATTAAATCACCTAAATGACAAGCTGTTATTTAAAATAGCCCTGCTGCTATAATGATCAGCCATAGGTCTAAATGTTATTTCATTGAGATGAAAGGCTCAACAAAATATAATTTATTAATTTGTCACCCAACATTTTAGTGTTATTCAACAGTCTTAAAGTTACTTATTTATTTTGGATTCGGACACCCTTCAGGGCATATGATAACTATTTTTTTATGATACCTTTTATAACAGCTGCAGTTTTCTTAAATTAACTGCATCTCCACATGCCAAGTCCCAGGTCACACAACAAAACGCATTTCTTCATAACTATAATTCAAGCATCAGAATAGAATGTCATCTCTAAATTTTCATTTTTTGTATTGTGTATAAATATATTGTGGTCATAATCATCATTAGTACAAAGTGAAAAGAAAGAATCTGGAGTTGGTCTTTGTAGAGAAATGTATTCTCAAACATGCAGTCACTATTTTGAGCAAGTATAAGACAATTCTACAAATTTAATAGTTGGTTCATGGCTATAATGTTTCTCACCCCATGACAACAATACATCAGTAATCATAATGATTACTTTACTGTCATGGTGAATGCTTGAAGACATGCAGCGCCCAAAGCTAATTTAGAATACTAATCCATACAAGAGGCAATTTGAGGAAGATGAAACATGATCAGCCAATTAGAGTTTATGAAAATTTAATGCAGAAACCATCACTTGAGTAAACGACATTGAACTCATCAATGTTTTCCAAGTCAGAATCTGCTTCCATATGCTTCCATTTGGCCCAATCCTCTAAAAAATTGTTTTCTTCCCTTAGAGGTGAGGGAACCCTCAATTCATGGGTGAGGACAGGATAAGGATCCTCAACAAAATACTTATTCTAAAGTACTCTTTAGCATTTATCCTAGCTGTAGGGTCATAGAAAACAAGTCTTTCCAAAATAGAAAACACATTGTCTGAGAAATTGGGGACATGGTTCTTTGGACCAACGGGGCTTCCATCACCAGGAAAACAAAGTTTCCTATAATTTGGAATATTGGAGCATATAGGCCAATTTTCTTTTATTAATTTCTTAGCCAGCATTTTAGTGTTATCTATAAGTCTTAATTTTATTTACTTATTTTGGATTCGGACACCCTTCAGGGCATACGATAACTATTTTTTTATGATATCTTTTATAACAAAAACGGTTTTGTTAAATTAATTGCATCCCCATATGCCAAGTCCCAGGTCACACAACAAAACGCAAATATTCATAACTATAATTCAATCATCAAAATAGAAATTCATCTCGAAATTTTCATTTTTTGTATAGTGTATATGAAGATTTTGCCCTGGAGCCTGACACATCATGCATTTTTGGACCAATTAGAGGATGCAACATGTTCAAGGCAAACATATGAGGATTCCCACTGATCCTCAATTTAGGAGCGCCTTATCACTATTAAATCACCTAAATGACAAGTTGTTATTTGCAATAGCCCTACTGTTATAATGATCAGTCATAGGTCTAAATGTTATTTAATTGAGATGAAAGGCACAACAATAATATAATTTATTAATTTCTCAGCCAACATTTTAGTGTTATTCAACAGCCTTAATGTAACTTATTTATTTTGAATTCAAACACCCTTCAGGGCATATGATAGCTATTTTTTTATGATACCTTTTATAACAACTGCAGTTCTCTTAATTAATTGCATCTCCACATGCTAGGTCCCAGGTCACACAACAAAACGTATTTCTTCATAACTATAATTCAAGTATCAGAATAGAAAGTCAGCTCTAAATTTGTATTTTTTGTATTGTGTATAAAGATTTTGCGGTCACAATGAGCATTAGTACAAAGTGAAAAGAAAGAATCTGGAGGATGTCTTTGCAGAGAAATTTATTCTCAAACATGCAGTCACTATTTTGAGCAAGTGTAAGACAATTCTACAAATTTAAAAGTAGGTTCATGGCTATAATGTTTCTCACCCCTAATCATAATAATTACTTTATTGTCGTGGTGAATGCTTGAAGACATGCAACCCCAAAAGCTAATTTATAATACTAATCCATATAAAAGGCAATTTGAGGAAGATGAAACATGATCAGACAATTAGAGTTTATGAAAATTTAATGCAGAAACCATTACTTGAGTGAACAACATTGAACTCATCAATGTTTTCCAAGTCAGAATCTGCTTCCATATCCTTCCATTTCGCCCAATCCTCTGAAAAATTGTTTTATTCCCATAGAGGTGAGGGAACTCTCAATTCATGGGTGAGGACAGGATAAGGATCCTCAACAAAATACTTATTCTCAAGTACCTCTTTAGCATTTAGCCTAGCTACAGGGTCATAGCAAACAAGTCTTTCCAAAACAGAAAACATGATGTCTGAGCAATTTGGGACATGGTTCTTCAGACCAACGGGGCTTCCACCACCAGGAAAACAAAGTTTCCTATCATCAAGAAGATTGGAGAATCCAAGCCAATTTTCTTCTGTTGGAGTCCCAAGAACTTTAACCAGCCTGCTAAGTTGATCAATGTCTGAAGTCCCAGAAAAGAGAGGTTCTAAAATCAAAAGCTCCCCCAAAATGCAACCTAACGACCACAAATCAATTTATTTTCCATAGATCGTTGCACCATAGAGAAACTCTGGAGCTTTGTACCATCGAGCTCCAAAACCAGATGTGAATCCCTGCATCACCATATCACCTTCATTTTTCCAGCTCAAATCCAAATTCGCAGTTTCTGCCATATCATCAAAATTAGTTTCAACTACAGTGGATGAATCCTCCTCCCCTTCATTCCGCACTCCCTTAACGCTATCATCTTCCTCCATCAAACTTTCTCCTGGGGCATCAACAACGATATCCTCTTGAGGAAGCACATACTCTACTTCATAGATCACCCTCTTGAGGAAGCTCATACTCTACTTCATAGATCGCTTCAGGCTCTTCAAGTATCCTTGCCTGCAAGTATTGATTTTCAAATTCAGAGATCACTAAGTTATTGAATGTTCAAGCATCCTACTGACGAAGAATCACTAAAATTTAAGCACTATTCAGTTTCAATTTGGGCAAGTCTTAACCTTGTGCTTCTATGCAACATTTTCTCGAATAGTTATAATAAAAGGCAAAATCAATTCATTTATCTACTTTCCAAAGCGCTTTGAATTAGTCAAAATTTTCAAGGTTTTAGATTGAACTCTTCACATGTGAGATTCGTTAACATTTTGAACTACTACGAAGATGCAGTTAACCATAAACAGGCTTTCAGCATATTTTAAAATATTAAAAACATGAAATGGGAAATAGAACAAAATGTACGAACACTTCAAGAAATAGGGTCAAACAGAGCTGAAGGATTGAAGGTGATAAGAAAAAAAAACATAGAAGAGGCAGAAGATGGCAAGCCACTAAATCATCTATACTTACCTGTCCAAAATCAGCGAGCTTGAGAATTCCATCAAATGAAATGAGCAGATTAGAGGGCTTTAGGTCACGATGGATAACCCAATTGGCATGGCAGTCAGCCAGCCCTTGCAATATCTGAATCATCCAGGCCTTAACCTCGGCCTCGGGAATACCATTTTCTCCTGTATTCTTAGCAGACTTAATGAAATAATAGAGATCAGAAGGCAGAAACTCCAAAACCAGAACTGCGTCTTCATTTTCTCTCCAAAACCACTCATAGAGCCCCACAACATTGGGGCACCCACAAAGCCTCTATGGCGCCTCAATCTCTCTCCAAGAGCTTTGATAGTCATGCACCTCCTTAAGGGCTACTATTAGACCGTCCTCCTTTCTCCGCCCTCTGTACACAACCAACTAAGTTCTGCTGCTGACCGTCTCTAGAATCTCGTAACAGGCACATATTTCATTGTCCTCCATGTTTTGCA
This sequence comes from Pinus taeda, assembly GCA_000404065.3. Lineage (NCBI taxonomy): Eukaryota > Viridiplantae > Streptophyta > Pinopsida > Pinales > Pinaceae > Pinus > Pinus taeda. The sequence goes on from APFE031424737.1 coordinate 350,940, forward strand.
TTCCTTAAATCTCCGGAAGACCTGTTCCCATAATTTTTTTTTCGAGATTTTAACTCTCAAAACCCACCCATCAAATCTTTTTGAGGTATTCAAGTCTCAGAACCCTGAAACTAAAACCTATGGAGAAATCCCCAATTCCATGGTCTGGAGAACATGGCCAGTGTTTATATATCCCAAATTCCTCAATTCAAACCAACCTTCATAAGCCCGGAGAGTTTCATTTTCCCTCATAACAAAGTAGACCGAATCAAATATATTTAGCATCTGAGAAGCCTTATAGATCAAGCACGAACAAGAAATGCAGGAGTTATGACCGAACCGACCTTCCTCTGCAGCAACTTCGCCCTCCTCAAGACCCTCGCCCTCCTCTCCTCTGCATCAAACGAAGATATCCACGCGCAAAACAGGTTCATTCGGTAGGCAATATAATTGATACATTAACTTTTTTTTAAGGTTTTTTAATGTTTTATTTATTACATTTTTTATTAAATTAGACGACTGATTTCTCTTCAATTGTCTAACAATAGATTCAATGGCTACTATTAGGACAGAAAGGCATTTTTGGGGGTTTATTTCAAAGGGAAACGCCTTTTGGCGTAATTATTTACATTTACATTAATAATAACATAATATTTATAAATATTATATAATTTCATATATATATCAAATTAATTACATCATATAAACTCAATGATGTAATATACAACTTTTTCTTTTTTCCATGTATTATGATGTATTATGTCTTATAATATGAGTGGTTACAATTTTATTGTAAATGAGTTGAAAAAAAGGAGAAATGATATTCTCCATTCATTTGAAAACGTATGTTTAAAAGTTCAAGCACCTTCATTGTCGTTCTTCGATTTCATTCCAAATTCCATATTCTTAAAATTCATTGGTTTCGACCCTACCCTCCCGATGGTCACTTACATTATCTTTTTGTTAAACAATTTCTACACTTACTAAAACTAATCCCAAAGCAATCTTACTTAATTGTGTTCCCTCCACTTACGTCTCTCCTCAATCTTATTATCCATGCTACACGTATTCGTGAATGCATTGACAAACAATTAATCAACCATTTGACCAAAAATTAAAGAAAAAATTATAAAATTAACATAGTACTAAGTAAACAAAGTTAATTTCCCAGCTGCGGGTGATTGACATGATACAGGGTACGATGGAGGCGCGTTGATTGGGCAAGTGGCAGCCCAATTGCACCATTTGTTATGGCTATGGGACGGCGAGATGGTCTCGCACACATCCATTAAATGAGACATTAACAATACCCAGCAGGCTCAAGGTTCATAGCGCGATGGCGGTAAGGTTGTTCGTCACTCCCGCGGTTCTGCTGCAGGCTTTCAACTCCGTTAAGGTCGCTGCTCTAGGCGACTCTTTGAGCCTCCCTGTTAGCCTATCTCTGCTTGCTTGTCTCTTTGACCTCTGCTCGGTTCCGACTCCAGGGGCTCTCAGCTTCTTTTGGGCTCTGTTACCGCCTCTCTATGGGCATCTGCTCATTTGTCACCCTGTGTATTCGCCCCACTGTGCATTCACCCCTCTGTGCATTTGTCACCCTGTGTATTCGGCCCTCTGTGCATTCGCCCCTCTATGTAATCGCCTTTCTGTGTCACTTCCTGATACATTACCATGCTGCATGAAAGACTCAAACTGGTGAGTAGGCGAGGCAGCTCCCGAGGTCGTGCCACCCATCAGCACTCCTCCACCACCTCGGACCCATCCTCGGATGCGTTAGAGTTCGGTCGCTCTAATTTTCTGGCTACCAGAAGCGGCAGGGGTAGAGGAAGAGGGCGAACTGGGAATGTATTATGTGAGCACAATGCACATCCCACTGCCCATTTCCGCATTCCGTGTTCCCTAGCAAAATCCACCTTCGTAGTTTCAGTCACGATTGAGAATTGTGAGAATGCCATGGGTTTGAAAGCGGCTCATCTTGGGGCTCCAGCAGAGGAGAGGCTGGCCAATCCTATTGTTGACCAATGCCAAGCCACAAGAGGCTCATCCGCTGTGAATTCTGAAGTCAATGCAGGTCCGAGCGAGCTGGCAAGAGAAGCGATCCATCCGTCGGATTCAAGTGACTCAGATCAATTTGGGTGCAAGATTGTTGAGGAACCACCATCTACCTCAGTCGACAAATGAACCAGCCCATGCCTCTATTTTTGTTCTGCATCTGAAGGAGTTCGCCTCCCTTTCATTTTACTGTTTCAGTGCATGTTTTAGGTCTTTGTCAACTCCACCTGTTGGAGTCTATTATTGTTTTATTTATGTTGGAGTCTATTATTGTCCTGTTTATGTTGGAGTCTGCAATGTTTAACTTAGTTATGGATCGCTGCATGGTTAGTTTTGGAGTTTTTTTGGAATGGTTATTGTTCCTGAGAGTCAAAAACTCTGTTGTAAGTCTTTCGTTGGCTCCATAGTCAGGATGACAAGAATTACTCTGCCAAATGCCAACTTCATGGTAAGAATTTTCGAGGCTGCTGCCTTGCTGTAACACTTTTTGTATAATAATAGGAGTAGACCAATTGAGAAAAAAAAAGTAAACAAAGTTAATTAATTAATTTTAATTTATTTTCATTGTGATTGGTTCAGTGGGTTTCCCTCTTATTTTATAATGATGAAGTTGTCGCATGATCATAGCTACCTTATGTTTTTGGTGCAGAAGGTACACTTGTTGCTTTAAAAATGGTAGACATTAGTGGTTGGCCTAAGCAGCGTCATCAACCTCAGATACCATAATAGCCTTTTTCCTACCCAAGTTTTCATTTTCACACTTCCTCGTACACCTGAACACCTTGAATGATTATGAAATGAAATAGCTTGATGTGTACTCAACAATTGGTGCAGTGGTTTATTGCGCATCAAACTACAGTGTTTTCCTACCCCAATTTTATAGTGCACAACACCATAATATATGTAATTCTCCATTACATTTATTAATATGCTCCACCTATTTTTATAGTAGAGAACACCACTATATATGTAATTCCCCATTACATTTATTAGTATTATTTATTAATGCATTTTTAGTCATCTAATTGTTTGGATTATGGATAGTTTATTGAAACTTATACCTTCGATAGGATTGATTGGATATTAATTCATATTATTTTGAGTTTAACCATATATTAATTTTACCAATTTCTAATGTATAATTTAGGCAATTAAATTTTTATTTTTGATTTTTTTCAAGGGTGGCTCACGGACACTAGGTGGCCACTACATCCACGGGAAAGTCCAAGAAGATCAACCAAAGCGATCTACATGTCTACCAAACAAGCAAGGTCTAACCCCAAGGGTATTGACGAAATTTGACCTCGTGACTTCCGAGCTAGCAAGATACTTAGCAATGGAAGCTCGATCAACTGAACTAACCCTTTAAGCTAATTTAAAAAATCACTTATATATGTTTTCAATAATTAAACTAAATAGTAAAAAATACTAACTATATGACTTTGTTTCAAGTTCCTATATTATAATATTCAAATAACTCGCTTTAAAACAACATCTCGCAAAAAACTGATACTAGTTTTTCTTTTAAATTGATACATCTATTTTTCCATATGTCATAGATTTCTATAGTGTAAGATAACTAAAAACTTATGCCTTCGTTTCGTGGAGGATTGCACAATGGGCTATTTATTGATTCCTCCAATGATAAACTTTTCCCATACCTAAAGATTTGTGCCGCATGAACTTCAGTAACTAAAAGACGAATTTCAGTCACTTTTATGTAATATTATTTCTAATCTCTCCTTTAGTGGTTGATGGACTAGCCCCTAGCATGTTATGATGTACGAAATCAATGTCCAAATCCCGGTGAAATAAGGTGCAAATCTAGCTCCTTACTAAGCTCTTATTGTTTTGGGGTATCGACATATAAAATTCCTTTCTATATTTTTCAAGATATCATTATATAAAATACTGTTCAAAACATTTATCATCTAAAATTGATGATCTCTATCATCATTTATTATTAATATAAATGGACCTATATAAAAGATTGTATTCATGTAACTATCTATCAAAAAATTAAATACACTATTATTAGGAAAAATTAACTCTTTTAATACCATTTAAAAACAATATTAATTATGTACATATATTTCGTAAAGGAAAAATTACACTATCATATAAGATTTATTTCAAATACTCTTTTTTATTATTGAAAATGAAAATTTATAAGTTACAAATATTTTAAGTTAAAAATGTGTTAAAAGAAAATATTTTATAGAATTGTCGGAGGAAAATATTTTATAACCATTTTATTTTATAATATTGTAATAAGTGTTAGAAAAAAAAAAAACCTATTTATAAATATTAAAACAAAATAGACTTAATAAACTAAAATTAATATTAAAAGATAATAATTTAGAAAAAAAATTAGATGAAAAAAATAAAGTTCAATTTATAAATGATAATGTTAAAATTGTTCTTATAATAATTGATTCTCAAATATGTTTTTCTAACCTATCAATTTCTAATATAAGTATTTTATCTATCTCTATATCATTTCAATTATATCTCTAATTTTTTTGAACTACTTCTTTTTAGTTATGACACCCGGTAATTAGTTGATTTAAGTGGGGAGGCATTTAATTGTATAGAAGATGGACCAAATCATACCTACAAAAGAGATTCTTACACACTATTTTTTTCCTCGCAAGTGTAAAATCTCATGTTTCTACTACTTGTGTGGTGTATCATTCTTTTTATTTGTTCTCCTCACGATCATCATCATTGATTGTGTAACTTGGACTGGCAATGAGGGATCACCAAATACTTTTTCAACAACATCCAAATCATGAACTTCAATGCTCACTTTGATCTCAATCTCAATTCATAGTTTGATAAAAAGGTTCAAGGCACAAGTTCTAAACAAAAAAATTGACCTATATTATCTCAACCATAACCATCACATAATTTCATAATTTGGCATGGAGCTTGAGACAAGCACTGTATTGGCATTCTACTAAGGTCGAAAAAACACCACCTTTGATGTCAAAGATTAAAAAAGAAGAACATCCCTTCCTTACCTATCTCTATAAATGGGAGGAATTCCTTATGATTCATTACATGTCAATTACATATTCAATGCCAAAACAATAATTTTATTAGTATGCAACTTGACGAGCATTCTTATTCTTCTATCCATTATTCTTCTAAATCATTACATGTCTATTACATATTCACTGATTAATAATCAATGCCAAAGCGATATTTTTTTTAGTATGCAACTTGGCCAGTATTCTTATTCTTCTATCCATAATTCTTCCATTGAAGATCATAACAGAGTCTTTTTTATTTCCACTTATCCAAAATAAACATATCGTTTTCACATCTTTTTGTAATAATTCATATATTTTCGTTTCAAGATAAAATTATAACTATAATTTTTTGACATTTATCTTTTAGAAAGTTTTTGTGCATAATTCAAATAATCATAGATAAAGTTAGTCATTTTATTTACCTTATCATAACACTTCTCAATCTTAAATGTTATTTAAAATATTTATAAAATAGAATCCTCCTCTGGTTTGATCCTGGAATGGAATGAAATTACAAAAAAATATAACCTTCAACATAAAAAAGGATGAATGAATTAAGAAAAACATATTTCCAAAAGCTGATTTTTGAGGTTCAATAATAAGTAATTACAAATTTATAAATTTTATTTTAGTTACTTAATCAAATTGTGATATAGTATTTTGACATTTAGATGAAAATTTTCTAATATTATATAAATTTTCAATTAAAAAATGAATATGTAAATTTAAAAAAATAAATCTTTTTAAACACTTTTTAACTACCTTACTTAATAGGTCAAACCATTATAACTTGAAAATTAAATTAAGATAAATTTCTAGCAATTTGTTCCTACATTGATTGACAACGTATAAATGTCAAATCTCTAAAACCCAAAAATTAAGTCTAGATGGATTCTTAATGATTTGGGCATATATTGGTTGATAATGTATGAAGAATATTCAATATGTAATTGATGATTCCTCTATGGTTTGGTTTGTGATGCTACAATCCTTTATGTTGTGTTCCATTTCAGTCTAAACAGGTTGGCTTCTAGTTCACAAGGTAGGAACTTCATATATATTGGTTACAAATGAGGAAGTGCTTAAGAAAAGATATCATTTTCGTAGTTTACAACAAAGAATTTAATTAGTTTTAGCCAAATATTTATCTATAAAAATGTTCACATGTTTTTAATTATGTCACATTATTTGTCTTAAAATTTAATTTTCATCCGGTTAAAATAATGTTGCAAACCATATTAGATCTACCATCATTACTCATGTTGTTACAACTTTTATCCTAAAATATGAGCACTCAAAACCATCAACATGAATTTCCAAGAAAAATATGGAGAATATTGATTAGAATATTGCAATGGAAATAAAATCTACCAAGTGATTTGTTTGGGAAAGAAGAGTAGACCCAACAAAACCGATCGAGACATACATCAAAGTGTTAGGTATTCTCCTAGCTCGTGATGTATTTGATATTGCAAATTCTAATCCTATACCTTTTAATATGTAATTAGCATATAGATCTTAACTACTTTATAACTATTAGTGAGCATGCTCATGCCAATCAATCCAATATAACAGACGGAGGAATTATACCCAATTAAAAACATTGTCCGCTGACTTTTAATGGCTCTGGACGATCATTGTCATGCCCTTGACCTTCCTCTAATCATTTTACAATTGACTTGGGGCGTATGAATAGATCACCTACATGAATTAAGGCCCTCATATACGAATTAATCAAGACAAAATCATGCATAACATAGGGTTTTTTGGAAGCACATTGGTGGAAAAATAGTTTCATTTCTCAATGCCTTGTTATTATTTCCCCTATTGTACTCCTACACCTTCTCCTTTGGCCTCCCTTATGGAAGTTATGATCATCCATATCTCTCGAGGAAACATCCTGACCACATCACTCAATCGTCATATTTGGCAAAAAGGACAACAAAACCTTTGTTCTAAATTTAAATCGCACTCATGTGATTGTATGTTGACGTCAATGACTCAAAGTGTGATATAAATATGATAGTTTATAGATTCTTGTGGTATTTTCTATGGGCATGTGTACCAGGCTGTAATTTCTCTCCCTCACCGTCACCCATGCCAAACAGTAACTAGCATATAAATTTTGCTTCGATTGAGTTAGAATTGTGGTGCTTGACAATAGTTTCCTTATCATATTCATGCCTTGGAAATTTTGTAATATTGAAAATATGTTCATTTTAAATATGACATAGTGTCTACCATAAATATTTGAAGAATAGGGTCAACAAGGCATTATTATCTTTGGGCACTCATCCTTTTTCTTCTCTTTAACTTTTTCCTCACATTACGGTTTACATTAGTTTATCAATAAATCACCCTTCGATTGAGTTAGAACGGTGGTGCTTGACCATAGTTTTCTTATCATATTTCATGCCTTGGAAATTTTGTAATATTGAAAATGTGTTATTTTAAATATGAAATAGTGTCTACAATAAATATTTTCCCAATATTTGAAGAAAAGGGTCAACTATGCATTATTATCTTTGGGCACTCGTCCTTTTCTTCTCTTAACTTTTTCCTCACATTATGGTTTGCGTTAATTTGTCAAGAAATCACCTTTTGTCATTTGAGAAACATAAATTTCTTGTACAAGGATGGTTTAAATGGAGATGATGATTTACATGGTTTCTCATTGTACATGCATATTCTTTAGTAGTTAGCATGGGACATATTTCATTCTAGTCTACACAACTGTACGAGAGTTGTAAATAAAAGATAAATTATATGTCTTATATGTTAAGAAGACTAATTGTAAGAGAAAATAAAAAAGTACTCACTTCCAATATGGAAAAAGAGAATTAGATATAATCTTATTCAAAGAAAATCGAATGTATTTTCTAAAATCAAATTTCAAACTACTACTTAAATAGCATATAAATTTGGAAATTGTAACTTTACTTATCTCAGTTGTCATTCATTTTATCTACAAGAGCTTGTTCTTATTCATTAGAGTTGTTATATCTAGATGTCTCCTAAATCGGTTTGTGGTTGAGATATTCTCTCATTTAAATGATTGCGTGTCCAAAATAATCTACCTATCTTGAGACAACACTAAATGTATTTATATGTAACCTTATTTGATGTGAATATAGAATATAGTGTGCATGCCCAAATTTTAACTTGGTATCAGAGAAGGTTTGGGCCTAACTCCCTAAAGGTATGGGAAGGCCCAGGTAAATCCTGCTAAGAATGAAGATATTTCTTTTTTGTTGACAGCATTGTGAGGGTATCGTTGTTTCCATCATTGTGAGGTTGGTATTTGTTGTTGAAGCGTATGTGTGAGCTGATACTTTATTGCGCTATCTTGGTGGGGTCAACTTTTTGGTGCCCTCTATTACAGAGCCGATTGTTGTGTTGGTGTGAGATTTGTGTGAGCGATTGTCGTGTTAAGGATTGTTGTCAGTGTGAAGGTGAAGGGAGCGTACAGGATTGTGGTGTGAAGAGGTGGTGTTGAGTGTGCATGGATTGTGACATGAGGAGGCTAAGAGTATGTATAAAAAAAATTACAAAGTGATAAAGAAAGGCAAAACCAGAGGGTTGTGGAGATTTTTTTTTTTTTTTAAATCCTAACGAAACAGAGTTGGGATTCCATTAACATATCCATTTATCCTATCTTCATGATCCTCCAGTCGCATCAGCTTGCTTTCACTGCATACATTTAATTTCACGATTGATTATCTTCCTTCTAAGATAGTTAATCTGTTAAGAGAAACTGTGCTATGCATGGTGCATACTGGATACAGTACAAAGTGTTGCCAAGTTTTTGTATGATCAAGAAGTCGACCCCACAGGCGCCAAAGACGTCCTTTTGGTGGGATTCTCTATCAGGCTAATGCGTGGATGGTGAGTGGAGGATATCGTCCACACCGGAAATTATTTTGGGTCCGTTAACGTTGGTAAAATTGGTGTTCCTTGCTTTGACGACAAGAATTTCCAGAGATTGGTGTAAATGTGTTAGAAAACCTGAACAGATGAATCTAGCTAGTAAAGGTTGAACACACAACATTGCAGAGAAAAAACACTAAAAGAAAATCAAAAGAACAAAAGAATGATTCATTAGAAAATAGGTTAATGCTCATGATATAACATTACAGGGTGAAGATCCCAAGGTAATGCACCATAGTGGTGATCAATGAGAAGACTTAACACCTACAACAAGTTCCGGAGAAAACTAGCCAGTTGCGGAGTGAAAGAAGGAGCAAATCAGGGAGTAAATCATGCAGAAGAACTAACCAGTTGCGGAGTTAAAGAAGGAGAAAATCAAGGAGTAAATCATGCAGAAGGAATCTTGCATGTAGTCCCATGGTTTAACTAAGAGTCTGCATGTAGGTGTGTAGTAGTTCCAACACCCCCTCGTGAACACCACTATGGGGAAAAATATAAAATGGGCCCCGGAAACTAAGGCCAAAGGTCACCCAAAATACAATGCAACTTGTACTAAAATTGAGGAAAGAGGGAAAACCTCGTGGGAAAAACCCCCCTCAAAATACAATGTAATCAAAAGAAAAGAGAAAGAAAAGACAGTTGCTAAGCAACTATGTCCTTCACTCCAAGACGATCGCGCAGAGAGCGAAACTTCTGCTCAGTGAATGTCTTGGTGAAGATGTCTGCAGTCTGTTCTGCTGAAGGAGAAAACTACAAACCAATGACCCAATCATGTACTAAGTCTCTAATGTAGTGCATATGGATCTTTATGTGCTTCATCCGCTGCCGCTGTACTAGATCCCTGCAAAATTTGAGTGTGCTCTAGTTGTCACACCAGATGACAATTGGTTGGTGGAACTGGATGCCCAACTCAGTGAGAAAGTGTTGTAGCCACAAAGCTTGAATGGTGATGTTGACAACTCCTCTGTACTCGGCCTCAGTTGAAGAGAGAGAAATAGCAACTTGCTTCTTTCTCTACCAGCAGTTAGGGCCAGATCCTAAACTGAGTGAATATCCAGAGGTGGACTTGCGATCAATGTTGTCTCTCACCCAATCGAAATCTGTGAAGCCAAGGAGATTCAATGCAGTGTATGCTACATAGTGAATCCCAAAGGTGATGGTGCCTTGCACATATTGGAGGATGTGCTTGGCAGCGTTTCAGTGTAGCTCATGTGACTCCTGCATGTATCTGGAAACTGCCCCTACTACATATGAGAGATCTAGTCTGGAGTGGATGAGGTACAATAAGCTCTCCACTAGCTATCAGTAGAGAGTCCTATCAACTAATGGAGTGTCACCTCCATCCTTAAGGCGGACCCCAGATAGAAAAGGAGTCGGTGTTGGCTTGTAGTCAGTCATGTGAAATCTCTCGAGGAGATCCTGTGCATACTTAGCCTAAGAGAGTTTGATGCATGTGGCATCCTGGCTGATCTCAAGACCAAGAAAGAAGTGTAATGAACCCATGTTTTTCATCAAGAACCTATCATGCAAGGCCCTCTTGGCTGTAGCAATGGCTGAAGCCAAGCTGCCGTTGATCAGGAGATCATCTACATACAAAACTAATAGAAGAGAATCATGTGTCCTGAGCATGTAAACATTTAGATCAGATTTACATCTTTCAAAGTTTTTTGATAAGAGAAAAGAATCCATCTTCACATACCAAGCTCTAGGAGCCTGCTTAAGAATGTAGAGAGAGTTCTTCAGTCTGCAAACCAAGGATGAATCTTGAATGAAACCATGTGGCTGCTCCATGTAGATCTCCTCAGATAGGTCTCCGTGAAGAAAGGCATTCTTCACATCCATCTGATGTACTTCCCACCCCTGAGCAGCCACAATGGCAAGTGTAAGGTGTACGGAATCCATCTTTGCTACTAGAGCAAAGGTCTCGTCATAATCAATGCCATGCACTTGTTGGAAGCCTTTGGCTACTAGCCTTGCTTTCCGTCTGGTGATTTTCCCAACTGCAGCACTCTTGGTCGTGTAGACCCATTTGCATCGGACAAGTTTCCTTCCTGAAGGAAGGGGGACCAGATCCCAGGTATGGTTCTCGAGGAGGGAGTTATACTCCTCCTCCATGGCGGACTCCCAAGATGGATGCCCAGCAGCCTCAGTATAAGATTGTGGATCAAAAGACTGAACCAAATGACAGTGCCAGGATGGTGATGGTTCAATGACAGTGAGGACAAGACGAGGCTCAATAAACTCTGAGCTAGTCCTCTACAGATCAGAATTATCCCCCGCAAGATCACGTAAGTTCCTTATTCTCTGATTTATGACAGGGGAATATGATTCACTGTTGGGAGCCCGATCTGGGCTTGGATGTGGATCATCATTTGCATGCACTAGATTTATATCTGAAGACTCTCTCTCTGCATCTGAATGCTCTACCTCGGCATCTGAATGCTCTGTATCTGCATCTGAGTGTACTGAGTCATCATCTCGGACATGAGGTAGACAAAAGGTGTCGGCATGCGGCGATTGAGGTGCATGTGAGAGACTTTCCTCAAATTTGACACTTAGCTCAATGATGAGCTTGTCCGTAGAGGAAATCAGGAGTCGGTATACCTTCACACCATCAGGTTATCCAACAATGATGCACTCAATGCTCTGTGCATCAAGAGCTTTCCTCTTTTGAGAAGGGATCCTAGCCCATGCTTGGGAATCGAAAACACGAAAGTGGGTGACCTCTAGTTTAGTGTCGCTCCAAGCCTCAAAGGGGGTCTGATCCATGAAAGACCTATGAGGAGATTTGTTCTAGATGTAGTTAGCACAATTAAGTGCTTCAGCCCATAGCTTATGAGGCAGTGACTTAGCATGCAACATGCAGGAAGCCATCTCTTTGAGAGATTGGTTCTTTCTCTCAGCAACTACGTTGTACTATGGAGTGTATGGAACTGTGTACTACAATTGTATGCTGGACTGAAGACAAAGGTTCTGAAGTGATATGTTACCATATTCCCCCCCATTGTCTGTACGGAGGGCTTTTATTTTTCTCTCTGACTGTGTCTCAACTAGTGCTTTGAAATCTTCAAAGTGCACAAAAACTTCATATTTGTTCCTGAGAAGATACACTCAAGTATATCATGAGAAATCATCAATAAATGTAAGCACATACCTTGCTTTGTTGATGGAAGGACGAGGAAAAGGCCCCATCAGATCACTATGGATCAGATCTAGAGGAGAGGATGCTCTATGAGTCTTCCCAGTGTCAAAATTTTCTCTAAGATGTTTGCCAAGGACACACCCTTCACAAACTCCTTTGGAGAAACTGATATTTGGCAAGCCTTCCACCATCTCATACTTGCTTAGTTTCTGCATATACCTGTAATTTAAGTGACCAAACCTCTCATGCCAAAGCCTACTACTATCATTAGCATGTGTAAGCAATAAGGAGGATTCAGATTCAATAAATTCAGAAAATGTATACAGTCTAGCTCCATTATTTGCCTGACGGGTTACAATTTTGAAGCTGCTATGTAGGTCATATATGTTCACTACATCTAGAGTGAATTCCACTCTGTTTCTGGTGCTGGAATGAGTGATCTGATAAAATGAAATCAGTTTTACAGAATGTTTTGTAACATGAAGAACATCTTCAAAGCTTCCATCTAAAAGTTCCACTCTACCTTTTCTGGTGCCCTGAATAGGTGAGTCATCTCCCATGAGGATAGGAGGTCCTTTGCATGCATCCAAAGAGGAATAGACTTCCTTTGTAGCAGCCATATGATGTGATGCACCAGAATCTATAATCCATGCATCAGCAGAAGAATTAATTGCAACTAAAGCATGAAAATTGTTACCTTTCCTGTCTGGCGGATCCTCGGTTCTCCTCTTGGCACCGTGAGGGATGTGGTCCCCAAGGTTGTGATTCTGAAGGATTTCTGCCATTTGGTCAATTTGTTTCTTCATGCAAGAGTATTCTGGATGGAATCATCTTTGACAGTAAGTGAATCTATTTCCTTTCTTCCCTTTCTCATTTCTCGAGCTGGAGGAGTCATTGAAGGGCTTCGTGTACCCTTCCTTCTTTGGATGGGAATGCGCTTTTCCCTTGTCTTTTTGCTGCCGATTTTTCTGATTTGAATCAGATCTATGATTTTTATTGTGGCTGCCATCATGCACAACAAGTGCATGTGCTTTTGGAGGTTTCATTTTCCCCATGTCAATGAGTTTATCTTGCTCAAAAATAAGGGACTCCATAAATTCTTTGAGAGCAGGCATAGTGTAGGATTTCCCTGTTGCGAGCCTTACTGAATGAAATGTAGACACAAATACGGAGTATTCCGGTCCGAGCTTTGACATAATAGAGAGAACTTGGCGACTCTCCTCCTTGTATTTGTCAATTCCACAACCCTTGAGTTACAACAATAGATCATTATATTTGGTGAAGAAGTATTGAATTCTGTCATAGTTCTGTGGATCCAATGATAGTAGCTCCACTTCGAGCATATGTCCTTTCATCTCATCCTATTTCTCGTAGATTTCTTCAACCTTTTTCCAAATCTCATTGGGAGTGTTGCAGGCAGATAGATGAAACTGCAACTCTGGAGAGATGCACATGCATATAGATCTGTGGGCCTCATCCATACAATTGAGGTACTTGGACCTCTCCATGGCTGAAGTGGGTTCCACTTTTGCAGTCGTGGTAATCCTATACAACCCTTTTTGATGAAGGTATCGAGCCATTTGGTCCTTCCATTCGTGATAGTTGTATAATGTTAGGATCGATGCTTTGGGAAACTCCATTTTTCTGTCAATCTTCGATCTCCAAGCTGTAATACCTGCAAAATGAAGTACTGGTGCACCTTTTATCTAGCAACCTGTGGGCTTTGATACCATGTAAATGTGTTTAAAAACCTACACGGATGAATCTAGCTACTAAAGGTTGAACACATAGCATTGTAGAGCAAAAACACTAAAAGAAAATCGAAAGAACAAAAGAATGATTTATTAGAAAATAGGTTACAATGCTCATGATATAGAATTACTGGGTGAATATCCCAAGGTAATGCACCATAGTGGTGATCAATGAGAAGACTCAACACCTACAACAAGTTCCGGAGAGAACTAGCCAGTTGTAGAGTGAAAGAAGGAGAAAATCAGGGAGTAAATCATGTAGAAGAACTAAACAGTTGCAGAGTTAAAGAAGGAGAAAATTGATGAGCCCCAAAATTAGTAACTTGTTGGGCTCATTTCTCCTAATTATCTTTTTTCAATCCTTGTTCAATCATTCATTTTCCATAGCTTATGCATTATTTTCAGTATGTTTATGTCATTTGTATGAATAAGGGTAGTCACTCTTCCTAGGTGGCTAACACGTGCTTATTTCAAGTTTTTTGACACATGTTGGAGAAAAACCGAGCAATCATGGGCTAAAAGATAGCCAAGCCTGAGGTGAGGATTCATAGGGGGGTTTTCTATGGCATTAAATAACCCTTCCTCTGGATCTTCACCCCCAACTCTGAGCTCCAAAGACCACCAAAACCGAATCTAGAAGGCAGCCAAGCAGATTTTGGAAGGGACTGTCTAACTCACAGTTTGGACAACCGAGTTCCACAGATTGAGGAGGCTAGCTAGGGCCCTTGTGATGTATAAATTTTGAGGCCTCAGCCTTCGTAAGGTACTTTTGAAAGCATTGCATATTTTGCACCACAGTGCTGCTAGCTTTACTTTGTTCTCTTGTAGCCATTTTTCGCATCACTCTTATGACTATTTTTTGATAATGAGAAGCAGTTCGATTTTATACCAACTCTGAGTTTTCCATAGGAGCCATAGCTCTCAGGGATGGGCCCAACATGAGATCCTAGGGCTTCCTTTCTATACTGTTACTTTTCCTTTATGCATCATTGTTTCCCTTTATGCATTTGAAAGTATTTCTGTTAGGCAGATTTAGTTATGTTGCTTGAATAGATCACTGTTTATGAATAGAATTTCTTCAGGTGTTTTGGTAAGATAATAATAGAAAAAGCTCCAAAGAAAAGGGACAACCACACTCTCGGTTTCACCTCATCCTTATTGGATCAGGGGCTGGAATTGAAGAAATAGTGCTGCCCCAACAAAAACACTAGTTTGCTTGACCATGCAATCCTTAGTGTATTGTTTTCCTCTGCAGAAATTAGTTATGGGTTTAGAGCTCTAAAATGTTTCTTTGCACAGTTGATGTACATGGTTTTCTTTCCAATAAAGCTATTTTCATTCATTATTTTGATAGGTAGACTAGATTAGCTAGGACTTTGATCATTTTCAAGACTTTGTTGATTCGGTTGAACGTACACTGTGCAGGGCATCTCCACCACTCTTTCATCCACCTAAACGTCATCTGAACCACTTGTTCCATCTCCTAGCTGGGTTCCTCATCTCCCATTTGTCCTTTTTTCCACGTAACCCTACCTTCTTGCTCAATCATTGCCTTAGCCTTCTTCAAGCCAAGTCAGCCTTCTACACCTTCTCACCACTCCACCCACTAGTTTATGATTTACTCCAGGCCCCTATCCTACCTCCTTATCCATCCATGCACCTTCCCTCACTCACTCACTCTCTAAAATCCACTTTTTAACATGCTGTAGAAATTTTTGAACATCCTGTAGAAATCTCTGAACATCCTGTAGAACCCTTGCATACTTCCTATAGAAGCTCACAAATGAGGACTCTTGATAGCCAAACTTTGTGAAACTCTTTGGAAGGGTGTCAAAGACTCCTTAAATCCTCTCTGAACCTTCCCAACCTTTTCCAAACATTCCTCCTCCTTGATCCACCCCTGCACAGTCAAGAACAGTGAAAGCCTATGCATGATAAAACCTGACAACTTAATCAAAATTACAAAAAGATGTTTTCTTAGGACAGAGGTAGTCTAAGCACATGTATTTTACCTTCTAGAAGCAATTTCATCTCTTTCAGTAGTTTGTATGCTCATCCTTGCTTCAGTAGGACTAGCTGGTAGAATTAGGGTTTGCTAGGTTTTGCACTTTTCTCCAGATTTTCAATCTCTTTTTGCAAATAGGTTAGCTTTCTTCAAGTTAGCTTTCATTCATCAATTACAAAGCTTCTTCTAAGATCTCATAGAAGTTGGCTTAAGCTCCTAGCGGACTTGTGCCAGCTGACCAAGTGACAGTTGCGACAAGAGGTAGTACTTGTGCATACAGCACCGTTGCTTCCAAGTTTGTTACGAACGACCGGGTTGATAAAAGTAAAGAAGGGAGTCCCAGGAGTTGCAACATTATTGTTGCAATATTGGAGCCCACCATCTTTTTTGTGTCGTTGTCGGGGAAGAGTCAGAGTATTGGTGATTGTTGCTTTTCTTCTATTTTTTTCCTACAACCTTCTGCTGAGTAGTTTATTTCATTTCCATTCTGCAATTTCATTTCCGCAAAATTAGAATAGACATTTCCTGCTTTCATAGATTAGCATTTCAATTTCAAAATTTCAATTTTGCAAGCGTAGCTTAGCACTTCATTCCTACAATTTCATTCGAGAAAAATAGAATATTCCTTTCCTGCTTTCATTTCATTTCCGCATTTTCATTTCAGCAAGACAGTTAGTTGCAGTTCAATCTATTTTAGTTTTGCAGGTACCAGCAAAGAAAGCAAAAGCAATCGAAAAAAAAAAGTCGTTCCATTTCATGCCTCGTAGGAACAGAGATAAAACCGGCAAATTCTTACCCAACACCCCCACCACATCACTGAGTCAACCTTCTCTCTTCTCTGGTGACAGTGAGCCAAAAGAACCTATAGGTGAACCTCCTGAGATATACGAAGATCCTATAACAGAAGAAGAGTTAGGGAACACTCCATCTAAAGCCATGGCTGAAAACCAAAATGGTAGAAGAGAAGATGAGAGAATAGAGGGTGTCTTTCCCATCTGAGAGACCAATGGAGACATGAAAATGAAAAACATAACTCCCTCTGCTCTACCTCATTTCCATGGACTAACTACTGAAGATCCTGATGCCTTCCTATTTGAGTTTGTTGTCCTTTGTCAAACTTATGACTATGCTGAGGATGAGAAAAAGTTGAAACTCTTTCCCTCTACCCTCAAGGATGCATCATTATGTTGGTTCATGGGGTTACCTGGAAACAGTATCACCAGCTAGGCTCAGATGCAGCAAGCTTTCAATACCAAGTACCGGGACTACTGTAGATCAAAGGAAACTAAGGGAGAAATCTTTCGGATGACCATGGGAAGAAATAAAGCTTTAGAAGACTATGACAAAAGGTTCCAACTTAGTTATAAATAGGCCAGGTGCACACTTGACCTGGAATCTCTGAAGTTGGTTCTACTCCGAGGAGTCCCTAAAGACCTTTTGGACACCCTTAACATGCTGGCTGGAGGAGATATCCATCAACTACCTTATGAGGACATAAAGGTCGTGTTTAGAAACCATTCTAGGGCGGCCCGGAAGAGAGGTAGGGGGAATTATCTTTTAGCCAGTACCTCTTTCTCCAAGCATGAGTTTGCTAACCAGATGGAAGACCTCAAGAGCGAAATGAGACAGACTATTGCCATGCAACTTGATACGTTCTGAATTCAGCAAAAGAAAGAAGAAGTTGAGAGGGCTTTGGCCATTTTGTGTCCTAGATGCACGAGGAAGCATCCCAAGAATGAGTGCCCAATGCACTCAGTATGGGTGTGTTTCGTTTGTCAGGAAGACCACCCCACCAACCAATGCCCTACCTTGCTGGAATTTAAAGCCATGTACCTAGGGACTGAGGTGGCTACTAAACCTCTCTACTTCCTCAACCAAAGGAGGCCACATGGACCCAGACCTTATCAGGAGGGGATACAAGGGCCATCCCAAGCTTATTACAACCCCAACCAATCCACTCATATAGCTTCTTGGGGCCCCCTGCTCATCCTTCCTGGTCTACACCTCCTCCGTGGTCTTATCCATCTCCATACCACACTCAACCTCCTTCTCACTCATTTCACTCTCATGCCCAGCCACAACCTCAGTGGAATGCACCTCACGGGGGTGGAGGCCCCAATACAACACTCCTCCTGCCATTCTGCCTCCACCACCGGCTCAACCACAACCATTACCTCCTGCTCCTCCAAGACAACCCCAGATGCCTGCTCAATCGAACCCGAACCCCAACCACAGACAGGCCCAACAGGTATATACTGGGGAAACAACATGCCCTACCTCTGCTGTGGAGATCGAGGAGATCAACTTGCGATTTGGGAAGGTCCTTCCAGAGCACCAACCTCCTCCCCTAGAGGAGGAGGAAGAGAAACATCAAAGTGAACCCCAAGCCATTCCACCCTTTCCTGAGCGACTCATAATAACCACACAACCCAACCCAAAAGAGCATGAGATTCTGGGAGAACTTAAGCAGTTGTGTGTGAAAATACCACTTCTCCAGGCCATAAAATATGTACCGATATACAACAAATTGATTAAGGAGAATTGTTTCAAGCACCTAGGCAGGCGAAAGAAAGATGCCTCAACCATCAATGTCATAGGACAACTGTCCGATCTCATGTTGGGGCAAGTAATCTGTCTAAAGTATTTGGACCCTACGAGTCTTGTAGTTGATGTCCATATCAATGGCACCATTATACCCCACACTTTGATTGATCTAGGGGTCGCCATTAATGTGATGACCAGGGACACCATGCTTAAGCTCAACCTTCAGAGTTCCCTAAGGAAGACCTCGACAGTGCTGTAATTGGTAGACCGCTCCATAGTGACTCCCGAAGGGATTGTGGAAGATGTCTTGGTCTCTGTTGACTCCTGGGAATACCCTGCGGACTTTTTGGTCCTTTAGCCAAAGGCAAAACTCATGGGATATCCCCTCATTTTGGGAAGGCCTTGGCTGGCTACTATAGATGCTTACATCAACTGTCGAGCCAGAATCATGACCATAAAAAATGGGCCTATGTCCAAACAGCTCGTCCTATACCCTCCTGCCCAACCTCTGCTAGAACATGACTTACCCCTCTCGTTGGAAGAAGGAGAAGAGGATGAGGTCCACTCTACACCATTATGCACAGTAGAGGCCACAAGGGGAGGTCCTCCAACCGAGGATGATTTGATTGAGAACTTTATCCAAAATCCCCCCCTGGTACACTATCCTTGGAAGAGTTGGTGGAAGATACCCAGGCCAATGCTTTACTGGACCCATGTGCGACTGATCTGACCACTCCCAAAGTTAAGAATGTGGAGTTTGGCCCTGAGAGGACTTTGAAGATAAGCTCCTCTCTCTCTCCCTCTCAGGAAAAGGAGCTATGTAGCCTCTTGACTCGCCATTTGGAGGCCTTTGCCTGGAGCTACAAGGAAATGAAGGGAATCCATCCCTCAGTCTGTACCCATCATATCTACATAAAACTAGTGAGGCAACCTCAGAGGAGAATGAATCCAGCCCTCAAGGACATTGTTAAAGAAGAAGTGCAAAAATTATTGGATGCAGGATTCATCTACCTCATCTCGGATATCGAATGGGTTTCCTCTCTGGTGTTGGTACCCAAGAAAAATGGGAAATGGAGAATCTGTGTGGACTACAGAGAACTGAAGAAAGCCACCAAAAAATACCACTTCCCTTTACCTTTCATAGATCAAGTGTTGGATGGTCTAGTAGGGAAGAGGTTTTTCTCTTTCCTAGATGGGTTCAGCGGGTATAATTAGATCCAAATCAGCCCAGAGGACCAAGATAAGACCACCTTCACTTGTCCATGGGGTGCTTTTACCTACCGCATCCTTCCCTTTGGGCTATGTAATGCCCTTGCCACTTTCCAGAGAGCTGTATTAAGCATCTTTGCCGAGTTGGTCCATGATTCGGTGGAAATCTATATGGATGACTTTACTCCTTATGGGTCTAGCTTCTAGGAAGCCTTGTCCAACCTGGGAAATTTTTTGAGCAAGTGCATTGAGATGAACCTGTCCCTCAGCCCTGAAAAATGTGAATTCCTGATGACTGAAGGGATCGTGTTAGGTCATACCATTTCTTGCCAGGGATTACAGGTGGATCCCAATAAAATTGCTAACATCAAAAAGTTCCCACCTCCCCAGAAGGTGAGAGATGTTCGGAGTTTCCTAGGCTTAGCGGGATATTACAGAAGATTCATTAAAGACTTTAGTAAGCTAGCCTCGCTATTGTTTGGCCTCTTAGCAAAATATGTTGAGTTTAAATGGTCGGCTGACTGGCAGAGGGCTCTGGATGAATTGAAGGATAAGTTGGTGTCCGCTCTAATTCTGAGAGGCCCAAACTAGGCCCTACCTTTCCACATCCACACTGATGCCTCAAATAAAGCCACAGGGGTAGCCTTAGGACAAGTTGAAGAAAAACTTCCATATGCTATATAATTTGTCAGCAAAAACTTATCCAAGGCAGAAATGAATTATACGGTAACTGAGAAAGAGTACCTGGCCGTGGTCCATTCCCTAAACAAGTTCCGACACTACATCACTAGCTATCAAACATTTGTACATACTAACCATGCTGCAATTAGATATTTAATGAATAAGCCTGATGTGAATGCTCGTATTATTAGATGGTTAGTTTTGTTGCAGCAGTTTGATTTGACTATCGTTGACAAACCAAGTAAAGAAAATGTTGTTGTTGACTTCTTGCCTAGTTTGGATTTGCCTGCAGGAGAAGAAGGAACAGTGGATGAGCAGATGCTAGATGAGCATCTGTTTGCTATCTCAGTACTCTCCCTGTGGTTTGCTAATATAGCAAACTATCTGGTCTCAGTAGAGTTCCCTCCGCATCTATCCTCAAAGGAGAAGAGCAGAATCATGAGGAAAAGTGCCTCATTCACTTGGAACGGGGGCAACCTGTTCAAACTTGGGCCTGATCAGATCTTAAGGCATTGTGTAAAGGAGGAGGAAGTCTTTGACATCCTCCTAACCTATCATGATGGGCCTTGTGGAGGAAATTTTGCAACCAAGAGGACTGCCTTCAAAATTATACAGGAAGGCTACTATTGGCCCACTCTTTATCAAGATGTCAGAAGATATATCAGCCAATGTGACCGATGCCAAAGGATGGGGAAACTGACTCCAAGGGACGAAATGCCTCTCCAACCTCAAGTGACTCTTGAGCCATTTGAGAAGTGGGGTATGGATTTTGTGTGTCCTATCAACCCTCCTTCAAGGCGAAAGTCTTACATCATTGTGTGCACAGACTATCTGACAAAGTGGGCAGAAACCAAGGCAATCAATGCAGTAACAGAAGAAAAGGTGGCTGAGTTTTTAAGAGAAAACATTTTCTACAAATTTGGATATCCAAGAGAGTTAGTCACCGATCAAGGAAGCCAGTTCACCTCCAATTTGATTGAAGACTTGCTTGCTCATCACAAGATCAAGCATAGGACTTCCACCCCATATCATCCTCAAGCGAATGGGCAAGTGGAAGTCACCAATAGAGCATTAGAGGGGATTTTGACTAAGGTGGTGAGCAGCAGCAGAAAGGATTGGGCAGATCGCCTGGTTGAGGCCACTTGGGCTTACAACACCACTTGGAAGACCACAACCAGTTTCACACCTTATGAGCTGGTCTATGGGAAGAAAGCCTTGCTGTCCATTGAGTTTGAGTATAACACTTTGAGGATGGCAGCTCAGTTGGACCTAGATCTCAGCCATGCACAGCAAGAAAGGTTACTGCAGATAAATGGACTAGATGAGCACCGCATGCAGGCCCTCCTGCACTCAGAAGTGATTCAACTTCAGAGGAAGGTGTGGCATGACCAACATCTCCATGACAAACAATTTCAGCCAGGAGATTGGGCCTTGTTGTATGACTCCAGATTCAAAGATTTCAAGGGGAAGTTGAGAACCAAATGGCTAGGCCCATATGTCGTGGAACAGTGCCATGACAATGGATCTGTCCTCATTCGAACCATTGATGAGGAAGCCATTCCCATGCTCGTCAATGGGCACCGATTGAAGATCTATAGAAGACCTCTCTCAAGGAAAGAATTTATCAGCACTATGGAGAAATTTGTCTTGGTCATAGAGAAGGGTTCTGCCTCCACTTTGGGCACACCCTAAAAAAAAGAAGAAAAAAAGAAGAAAAAAATAATAAAGATCCTTGGGTGAAAACCTCTCTGAGGCACCCAAGGCAGGCAGTGGGCGTGAAAACCTCTTTGAGGCGCTCCTATTGTCTTTCAAAAAAAGAAAAAAAAGAAAAAGGGAGAAATAAAAGATCCTTGAGTGAAAACCTCTCTGAGGCGCTCAGGGCAGGTGGCAAGGGTGAAAACCTCTTTGAGGCGCCCCTGCTATCCTTCTAAAAAAAAAGAAAAAAGAAAAATATATAAAAAGAAAAAGAAAAAAAAAAAGAAAAAAGAGAACAAAAGAAAAACAATAAGCACCATAAAAGTTTGCATGCAGATGTTCTATGGAGGAGAAGAAGCCTCTCCACTAGTTGGGGGCCTTCATCATGTTGTCAACCGATGCCATCAATGCCTCCTCCAAGAGCAGCAATGCTTTTAAGGTATGTGCAAGTTTTTTTTTTGATTTGGATCTTCTGTAGGAAGACACAGTCTTCTACAAGAACAGACAGGCTTCCTACAGGGAGGCGCTGATCTTCTACAGGGAAGTCCCGAAATACTATAGGAAGCTCTGTGTCCTACAGGAAAGTCCCGAAACTCTACAGGAAACTTCCTGTAGAAGGTTACGACGGCCGAGATAAGTTTCAAGTGAAGATCTAAACGATGGAGGAGTGGTTTGAATGCATGCATGCCACTGATGGCA
>APFE031424737.1:373665-388619 GCA_000404065.3 Pinus taeda
AAAAAGGAGGCCTCTCAACTCAAGGACAAGGGTCCCTACCAAGCTACTAGGCAGCCTCACATACACTCCCTCCATGAACACTCATTTTTCCAAGGTTTGGACACAATCTGGTCATGGTTCAGCCTTCTACAGGAAGCTACAAGACTTTCTACAGGAAGTTCTATATTTCTACAGGAAACATCCTGTAGAGCTTTTGGGCGGGCCAGAATTCATTATAGAGAAGGATTTGGAGCTTGAAGCCGATTGAGAAGGCATGCAACCAATATTTTCTCGCATCCTCCACTTGTTTCACCTCGTTCCACCACCATTGCTCCCATCTGGTCGAATATACCTGCACATGCATACCAGAACCCTATTTTTTCAGATAAAGATTTGTTTTCTTTCAAATAAAAAATAAGGCATTCTGAGGTTCGCACACTTCACCTGTCAAGGTGACCTCAAGACCCTTCACCTGTGAACATGACTCCATTTATTTAAGCATGCACCCTAGAAGGAGAAACAGCTACAGGATCTCCTACAGGAATCCTATAACAGCTGATCCAGCTGGAGCACATACCATGAAGACACCAGCAGCTCGCAAAACCGGTGCATACAACATTCACCACCAGGGAAACGGGTCTCAAAGTCTTGTAGCCAGCAGTTTCCAATGAAGAGGAGATCTAGCACCTGTGCACGACGCAACAGCAAGCAGATCCAGCATCCCTCGTCCCAAAACCTGAAAAAAACCACGTCCACGGCTGCACAGATTAGTGCCTAACCTTATTTCGTCAAATTGCATAAGCTATACTCTGAATATGCATGACTGTGAGAATGGACGGATTGAACAAGTCTGGTTGCCATTCAACTGGCCACCACAGCTAGTCAGACGGCCTCATAGGATCCAAATGGGCTTGGTTATGTCGAAAAGTTGGGTAATTAACACATGGGAAGTGTCCAGTCAGGGAGAAGCGGCGGTATGATAGGAACGGCAGCAGCAAATGTAGAGGGAAGAATTCGACGGTCAGGGGCACGCTGGGGAATGATAGCCATGACGTCGACCAACGGATCAGCAGGGACAACTCACCCCCATGCCATGAATTCCGTAGCATTTCAAAATCAGCCGGTTGAATACTTATGATGCACTGCAGTCATTTATGCTCACAATCGTTTTGCAACCAAGTACACATCCTCCTCCTCTGCTAGTTGTTAGCGCAAGCTCTCGGTCTGTTCAAACGTCCTGCTACCACTCGGACTAGTCCTACACCATCGTAACCTCCTCCAGAAGCCAGGAACAATTTCTACAGGAAGCTGCGCTACAAAAAAATGAGCATATGAAGCAGTGCAGACTGTTCACGTCGAGGGTGGCAATTTTCAGTGAGGTAGGCAGAACTTAACTTTCCCATGCAAATAATTCCAAAGGTGGTGAATTCGACGTATTGAGGGGGGTAGGGAAATGTGAATGCAAGTTTGTCTGTGAAGTCAAAAGCCTTTTTTTTTTATCACTGCCCGAAATTGTCTTCGTGGTCTGCATGCGAGATTTCCTCCACGATTGAATTAAAATCCCTCCTGTAGAAATTGAGACACTGTCAAGGCACCGGTAAAAATTGTAAATTTTATATGACTGTGTGTATAATGGAGACGTAGCTCTGCGCTCCATGTAGAAAATATCCCGAAGTCTTCCTTTTGTATATGAGCACGCAAGCTCAGCAAAGGGTAATTGACACAAAGATATCTCTTTTTTTACACTCTGAGAAGGAAATACACCCAGAACTCCCTGTCTGCTTGAAAGCGCGAACAAACACAGAGGTTTTACCATGGCGAGAGGGTTCATTAGAAAAGAACCTTCGGACTCCAAGAAATTACAGGAAACCCTTGAGGTGGTGGACTTGTTTTCCCATGCACACCGGATGTCATTCTGTGACAAGCTTCAAGGTCACGATGACGAAATTGCAGAAGAATTCCTCAGGTCCCTAAAGCTGAAGTCAAAGACATTGGCTGTTGTCAACTTCAGAGGATTGACCCTCAAACTCACCCCACAGCTCATCAGTAGAGTAACTAATCTACCAATGGTGGTACCCTGGGATAAGGAGGAGAGGAAGTTAGGTCAGAAAGCTAAAAGAGAGTTCTTCTTGCCAGAGGAGCAATTCTCAGAAGATAAGAATGGAGTTCGAAAAACTAGCCTACAACCATTCTGGAGTGAATTCAGCCTCCAAATTATGAAGTATATTATGTGTGAGGGGTGATTTAGCATCATGTATGGCTATCATTTCCGGTTTCTCACAGAACTCAAGCACCAAGTGGACCTACCCTTAGAGCAAAAATTGAGCATTCCTTACTTCCTCCTATAGTCCATGACTAAGTGTGCCACCAAACTGAGAGAGGGGACACCAGACCAGCTAGCCCATCATGGCTTATTAAGCTCCTCGTGGAAGATGCACTCCATACTTTCACTGTCCCTCTCTCCTGGGAAATGTTTCAGAATATGTCGAAGGATGATGACATCCGAGTCTTGGCCGAGGAGCTCACTTCCTTCAGCAGTGAGGAGAAGGAGCATACTTAGGCAGAGAAGAAGGTTAAACAACAACATACCCCGGGAAAAACACCGAAGAAAGAACAGAAAGGAACACAAGAAAAGGGGTAAGCTGCCAAAATAGGGGATGATAAAATTGCACCAACACCCAGGGAGAAAAGACTACAGAGCAGGGAAGAACGGATTGAGAAAGTCCAAGTCAGTAAGGGCACCCCTAAGGCAACCTCAGCCAAGTTAAAGGAAAAAGTCCCCTCAGCCAAGCAGGCTAAAACAGTGCCCTCGGCTTCTACAGGAAAACAACAGACTATTTCTACAGGAAGTTTAAAAATGGCTTCTACAGGAAGCCAGAAAGGAACCGCTACAGGACTTTCTACAGGAAGTCCAAAGGAAGGACAACAGAAGGAGAAGTCAGCCAAAATTCTAGCTAGGGAGGCAGGAGCCGCGCTGGCCACCTTAAGTACCTCTCCCAAGCCAAAACAGAAACGAAAGAGGGAGACTCCTCTGTATTTTAAAGCGAGAAGGAGTGTGAGGATTAAGACTGGCAGACCCTAACCTCCATCAAAAGAGCCAATCACAATTGTGGATACCCTTACCACACCAAAGGATAGGTCCCCCTCCAAGGCATCCATTACTTATGAGCGGGGGAGCCTGAAAACATCCTCATGGAGGGAAAGAATGGAGAAATTGAGCTCAGAAGCCTCTCTACAGGATGTTGAGGCTATTCTATAGGAAACTTTGGCTAGGCTGAAAGAAAATGAGTAGATGGAGGAAAGAGAAGCCAAGTCACAACAGGAGGAGGAGAAGATCGATGTCATCATGGAACCAAGCCCCCAGCCCAACTTGGGCTCTTATTATAACTTTTTGGAGGATTGAAATATTATTCCTCAAAATTTCACAGTGCCACTGTTTCTAGCACTAGAGGAAGAAAGAGTATGAGCCCACACTTGGATGAGGATCTTTAAATCCAAGGGGGTAGCAGATATAGGGCCTCTAGAGGAAAGGCTCAAGGAAACACAAAGGGAGTTGGCAAGAGTAAGGCATGTGGAAAGCTCCCAAGAATCCAAGTTAAGAGAAGAGAATGAGCTGCTTAGACAGCAGCTCCAGCTGCAGGGACAAAGAAAAGGAGAGGACACAGCAGCCAAGGACCCCTCAGCAAAACCTCAAGGAAAAGAAGGGATGCAAGCTAATTTTGAGGAACTTAACCGGCAGCTACAGGAAAGGGAATTGCAGGCAGGTATAGAGATACAATCCCTAAAACAATAGATGCAAGAAAAGGAGGCACAACTAGCCTGCATGGCCAGTTGGGCAATGGAAGCCCTGCAATGTAGGCAGCTGGCCAAATCCTATGGCCTGTACCTAAGGGATCAGTGGCTGTAGTTCCAAATCTTCACATTAGCACAGAGGGATATCTCCCACATCCAAAACCCCCAGCAATTCATGGATTTATGTAACACCAGTTCATCGGAAGATAAGGCTAAGCTTTCAATATTTTACCTCCATAATTTGGCCCTTCCAAACATCACCTCGTGGGACCCCAACATAGCAGTAGGGGATATGGAGCTGATGGTAAGACCTCATGGTTAAACCATGAAGGAAAGAGAGCGACTGAGGTCAAGAATGTCATGGACCGGGAGCTACATCAACCACTACTGATTAGAGCGGAGCCAGGGGACCCCACGGCATTGATATCCTATCACCAACACCTAGCAACCAACTCTTAGGCTTTATTAGAGTACATGGATCACTAGGCCCAGGCCATAGCACACTTCGAGGATATGGAGCAATTATTAGGGGACAATTGTGTTCATGCTTGCACCCGTAGGTGGAACACATTGTCCCACAGCCTCAAAATCTGAGAATATCACACTCTAACTCAAATGAGGGAGGCCTTGGCATGAGTGCCTCTCTACAAGAAGTCTATGCAAAACCTCCAGGCCAATTGGATAGGCCTCAAGATAAGTCCACCCTTACTTCTGGGATTGTTAGAAGGAGGCACAGAAGAGGAAGAGCATAAGCACTGTGAAGAGGTGGAAAGGAAGGCCGGATTCCATGATAGTGTGGAGGACACTACTTCAGAAGCCTGGGATGTGAGGGTGGCGATTAAAGCAATGAAAGACAAGGAGCTGGACTAGTTGCTCAGAGGATGAGCAACCCTTTTAGCAGGGGGGTGATGATGAGCCCCAAAATTGGTAACTTGTTGGGCTCATTTGGCCTAATTATCCTTTTTCAGTCCTTGTTCAATCCTTCATTTTCCATAGCTTATGCATTATTTTCAGTATGTTTATGTCATTTGTATGAATAAGGGTAGTCACTCTTCCTAGGTGGCTAACACGTGCTTATTTTAGGTTTTCTCACACATGTTTGAGCAAAACCGAGCAATCATGTGCTAAAATATAGCAAAGCCTGAGGTGAGGATTCGTATGGGGGTTGTCTATGGCATTAAATAACCCTTCCTCGGGATCTTCACCCCCAACTCCGAGCTCCAAAGACCACCAAAATCGAATCTAGAAGGCAACCAAGCAGATTTTGGAAGGGACTGTCTAACTCACAGTTTGGACAGTCGAGTTCCACAGATTGAGGAGGCTAGCTAGGGCCCTTGTGATGTATAAATGTTGAGGCCTCAGCCTTCGTAAGGTACTTTTGAAAGAATTGCATATTTTGCACCACAGTGCTGCTAGCTTTACTTTGTTCTCTTGTAGCCATTTTTCGCATCACTCTTATGACTATTTTTTGATAATGAGAAGCAGTTCGATTTTATACCAACTCTGAGTTTTCCATAGGAGCCATAGCTCTCGGGGTTGGGCCCAACCTGAGAGCCTAGGGCTTCCTTTCTGTACTGTTACTTTTCCTTTATGCATCATTGTTTCCCTTTATGCATTTGAATGTATTTATGTTAGGCAGATTTAGTTATGTTGCTTGAATAGATCACTGTTTGTGAATAGAATTGCTTCAGGTGTTTTGGTAAGATAATAACAGAAAAAGCTCCAAAGAAAAAGGGACAACCACACTCTCGGTTTCACCTCATCCTTATTGGATCAAGGGCTGGAATTGAAGAAACAGTGTTGCCCCAACAAAAACACTACTTTGCTTAACCATGCAATCCTTAGTGTACTTTTTTCCTTTGTAGAAATTAGTTATGGATTTAGAGCTCTGAAATGTTTCTTTGCACAATTGATGTACATGGTTTTCTTTCCAATAAAGCTATTGTTCATTCATGATTTTGATAGGTAGACTAGATTAGCTAGGACTTTGATCATTTTCAAGACTTTGTTGATTCGGTTGAACGTACACCGTGCAGGGCATTTCCACCACTCTTTCATCCACCTAAACATCAACTGAGCCACCTGTTCCATCTCCTAGTTGGGTTCCTCGTCTCCCATCTGTCCTTTTTTCCACGTAACCCTACCTTCTTGCTCAATCATTTCCTTAGCCTTCTTCAAGCCAAGTCAGCCTTCTACACCTTCTCACCACTCCACCCACCAGTTTCTGGGTTACTCCAGGCCCCTATCCTACCTCCTTATCCATCCATGCACCTTCCCTCACTCACCCATTCTCTAAAATCCACTTTTTAAAGATCCTGTAGAAATTTATGAACATCCTGTAGAAATCTCTGAACATCCTGTAGAACCCATGCAAACTTCCTGTAGAAGCTCACAAATGAGGGTTCTTGATAGCCAAACATTGTGAACTCCCTGGAAGGGTGTTGGGGACTCCTTATATCCTCTCTGAACCTTCCCAACGTTTTCCAAGCATTCCTCCTCGTTGATCCACCCCTGCACAGTCCAGAACAGTCAAAGCATATGCATGATAAAACCTGACAACTTAATCAAAATTACAAAAAGACGTTTTCTTAGGACAGAGGTAGTCTAAGAACATGTATTTTACCTTCATAGAAGCAATTTCATCTCTTTCAGTAGTTTGTATGATCATCCTTGCATCAGTAGGACTAGTTGGTAGAATTAGGGTTTGCTAGGGTTTGCACTTTTCTCCAGATTTTCAATCTCTTTTCGCAAATAGGTTAGATTTCTTCGAGTTAGCTTTCATTCATCAATTACAAAGCTTCTTCTAAGAGCTCATAGAAGTTGGCTTAAGCTCCTAGCAGACTTGTGCCAGCTGACCAAGTGGCAACTGCGACAAGAGCTAGTACTTGTGCATACAACACCGTCGCTTCCAAGTTTGTTATGAACGACCGGGTTGATAAAAGTAAAGAAGGGAGTCCCAGGAGTTGTAGCATTATTGCTGCAATACTGGATCCCACCACAAATCAGGGAGTAAATCATGCAGAAGAACTAACCAGTTGCGGAGTTAGAGAAGGAGCAAATCAAGGAGTAAATCATGCAGAAGGAATCTTGCATGTAGTCCCATGCTCTAACTAAGAGTCCGCATGTAGGTGTGTAGTAGTTCCAACAATTGGATGAGTTGTTGGTGATCGTTTTGGATTCGGTACTTGAAAAATTGATTATGGTTGAAGTCGTTATGATGATCGAGGATATGATGCCTGTAGGGAATAAATGACTTTAAATTGCGGGTTTCATTCCCCTTATAATGCTTTCGCCGATGTCTCTCGTGAATGAACTCCTCGTTCTTACACAGGAGATCAGATGGTGTTCGAAACCCCAGGCATGTTGTAGCAAAAATACTACAGGCATCACGAGATGGATAAGGGTTTTGTCCATTCAGTTTGAAGTAGCGAGGGACTCCATACTGGCGTTTCCTCCATGGGCCATGTTGCGTTTCAATGAGCTGTATATTATGTTACTGAGTACCAAGATGTTTCTCGAGGATTATAGCGAGAGCACCCATGTCTAGTTACTGATGTAGGGGGCAGTGTCTTGCTCATGTAACTAGAGGGAGGTTTACTACCCTTTTTCTTTCTCTTTAACCTGACACAATTGGAGTTTCGGAACGTAAACACATTGAGCCTTGTCAATGTAGAATTCCAATGAGAAACAAATTAATAATGGTATTTATAAATGTTTTGGAATTAAAAGTATTTACATTGAGCTTAGCTAATTCAATGGAGTGGTTTTGTTCAAATTAGTTAATATAAAAAATTTCATAGGTGAATCCAAGACAACTATTAAAGTAGAAAACGAAAAGGAGGTCAAAGACACTCTATGGTGGATAATCAATTTGAAGTGTAGCAAATATTGGTTTTGCGCGAAAAAATTGTGATGGTGGACA
Source organism: Pinus taeda (assembly GCA_000404065.3). Classification (NCBI taxonomy): domain Eukaryota; kingdom Viridiplantae; phylum Streptophyta; class Pinopsida; order Pinales; family Pinaceae; genus Pinus; species Pinus taeda. The sequence goes on from APFE031424737.1 coordinate 381,359, forward strand.
ATGAGATGAAAGTTTTTGTGAGTTTGTGGAATAGACTAATCATGATGGTGTATTATGTGTCACATACATTTATTGTAAGCTAGTTTAGGATGTTTTGCAGTGGTATTTGGAATGTATGTACCTGGTAACTCCAAAAGTTGGAGTGTGTAATGTAAGCCTCATGAGGCATGTGTACCCCCATAAAGTTCATGGTGATCTTAAAACCACTTTGTAATTGCAGGTTTGTGCTCAGCCGAAAATCACTTTTAGTGTCGGTTTGTGGTAATCCAGAAACCATGTGTGAGAGTGAAGTGGATAGTGATTCCTGTAGGCATGGTTTAGGGTGAGCCAGAAAAACGCTTGGCATAGTTAAGGGTGAGTTTGGAAAAACCTAGGCCTAGTTAAGTTGGGTTTGTGGTGAGCCTTGCTCGCTAAATTAAGTCCCTTCATGGAAGAGTTGAGCTTTTGTGACTGTGTTGAGCCTTCATGGCTGAAGTGAGTGCCTCGGTGGCAGAGTTGCGCTTTGGTGGCTGCGTTGAACCTTGGTGGCTGAGTGGACCCTTGGTGGCTATGTTGAGCCCTGGTTGCTGAGTTGGGCCTTGTGGCTGTCTGGAGCCTTGGTTGCTGAGTTGAGCCTTGGTGGCTGGGAGCCCTTATTGTCATGGTTGAGGGTAATCTTATAAGACCCAGAGCATGGTTATGGGTAATCCGATAAAACCAATGATGATGATGGAGGGTGATTTGCTAATACAAGTACATGTATGTAGTTATAATGGTTGAGATTACAATGCATGCGAAGGGCATCCTAGTAGACTATAGATTGCAGCGATTGGCACTTATGCATTCTGGTGGATAGTTTCACCTTTATACGGACGTCGACATATTCTTTTCTTATGTTTGACCACAACTAGACTTTGCATATTGAAATCGAAACAAGTAATCATTAAGGGGTTGACTTGGAAATTATAGTTCCTACTTGTCTCAGTTGTGATTCATTCTATCTACATGAGTATGTTCCTATTCCTTAGGGTTGTGATATCTAGATGTTTTCTAAATTGGTGTGTGGTTGAGATATTCTCTCAACTAGGGAATTGTGTGTCCAAGAAAGTCTACCTATCTTGAGACAACATTAAATATATTTATATGTAACCTTATTTAATGTGAATATAGAATATAGTGTGCGTGCTCAAATTTTAACTCATTACACTATAAATATTATCATTTAGATAAAAGACTATATAAAACATCAAAATATATAATATATTCTCATTTAAATAGTGAGGAAATGGTATAACATTATAGGATGTATACTTTTTGATTTAATTAATATTATGTAAGACGTTCTACTAACATGAAGGATGTTGAAAATATCACTTTCATTTTTGACCAGTTAAAGAAATGTAATTATGTTCTATTTTATTTTGTTTTTAATTGAAAGTATCAACTTTGTTAATAATAATGAGATTATTTTGTGGATGAAGTGAAGTTTTGGATTTTGATATTTTTCGTTTGTAAAGTGACTAAGGTTTGAAAATTGTAATAGTTAGGAGAAAATACTAATAATTTTAGTTTTATTAAAGGTGGTCACCCCAACCAAGTGTAATTCTTAAATGATATTGATGACTTATGTACCTATGGTTTCTTAGATAACAAACTAATATAATAAGACACAAACAAATTAACAAAAAAAAAAAAAATTCAAAAGCATGAAAATAAAAACTAATTTTCTAATTAATTTTCATGAAATATACCTTGAAATTATATCTTCCGGATTAAATGAATATTTCTAAATCAGAGAAAAAGAATCTTAATATGAAAAGCGGAGTTAATTAGTATTTGCCGTGTCCAAGGTAGAATGCATTTAGAATGAATTAATCTTTCATTAATTAGTATTCATCAATTTGATTTCTTTTAAGCTAAAGAAAGGATGCTTTTTTCTTTTCTATGAATTTTATAATATGAATGGTCTTTTTTCTTGGATTCAAAATGAATATTAAATAAAATACTTCTGAGCATTTTTAAAATAATGATATTTGATATTAATTGTCAATCTTTAATTTGGTAAACTATAGTTCATATTTAAAATTCAACAAGCTTGGAGTAGAACAATATCCCAGGTGGTTTCATTTCTCAAAATTTATAAACGATAAGAAGTTGGTAGGTTTGTATTCATGTAAGCTATAATTTTTTTTCTTTTCCATTCTATAATGTATGATTAACAATAGATGTCATTTGAAGTTTCTTGCCTCTAATTACATTGTATCAATGAACCATGTCATTGTGTGATTCTCTATATCCTTTTATTAGTCCCCTGCCGCAGCCAAGGCTGGGACTATAGTAATCGAAATGAGACTATAGTGATCCAAATGTGGCGTTAGCGTTAGTCCCAATTGCAGGTAACCTAAGTTTTTAAGGCTTCAAATTTTATAAACCAATGAAATTTATGGATTAATTTTCAAGGACCAATAGCATTATTCTCCATCTTATTTGGCCTCTTTCGGATGCGGGAAACCAAAGGCATGGATAGTCTATTATATATTTGATTTATTTGATTCATGTTTGTCTATTGCAAACTAGTGCTAACATTATTCTCCATCTTATTTGGCCTCTTCCGGAAGCGGGGAAACCAAAGGCATGGATAGTCTATTATATATTTGATTTATTTGATTCATGTTTGTCTGTTGCAAACTTGATCTAGGTGGATGTTGGTGGCCACCCACCTATCCCATTCGGACCCCCACAATTGTCACTTTCAGCCTTTTCAGTTTCCTAAATTGTAGCACAGTTTACTATTTTTAGCAGTTTTTTCGGGTCTTGAACTTCTGGAGCCGTTTTGAGGCCCCAAACGACGTTTTTTTGGAAATCTCGAGGCAACATGGTCCAAGGAACAATGTTCTCCATCCAAAAGTTGTAGTTCTCGGATAGATCTTTCTATCGAGCTATCATACGCGTCAAACGAAGATCGTATGCCAAAGTTATGACCCCGGGAAATTGATGTACCAATTTACCCAAAACAGGGCCCATAATTTGGCGTTTCATCTTCTAGGGTTAGGTTTCGGAATGTGAAGGGTTTTCCATTGTTTCTCAACAATAAATAGGCCTTCGAGCCTCATTGTAACACAGTTCAGAATAGTTCAGAGGCATGTAGCCGCCACATCTCTTCTCAGAGATAAGCTACCATCGCCCTAGTTGGTCTATTTCTATTTCTGGTTGTAAGCATATTTCGGAATTTTCCATTAATGAAATGAAGCATTATTTATGTTGCATCTTTGTGTATATGATTATCTCTGTATTTTATTGCGTTCCTATTTAAATTCGGATCAAAACTAGTGCTAACATTAGTGGGCATTAAATGTTATGTTGTTTATTAAGGGAAATATGCTTACATACAGGTGAACTATGGTTTTCATAGGACATCTTTCATAGGACATCACCTAAGGTTTAGAATATTATATCTAATCTCCCACCCCCAAACGTTGTCGTGTCACACACTATGAGCTGTGGAATCATCTCCCACTCCACCCAAACGTTGTCACAGTGTGTGTCACACACTGTGAGCATGTTAGCCATGTGTGCAGTGCCTAACCCAAACGTTGTCATGTCACAATGTTTTCATGTCACACACGGTGTTTTAGTCATGTGTGCAGGATTCCCACAATTGCCAACCCCTATTTATCCACTGTTTGAAGCCCTGTTCAAAATATGGTGAAAACATGAGGCTTTAGACATTGTGAATTAGCCATGCGTGCAGGACTCCCACAGCTTCCAGTCCCCTGTTTATCCCCTATTTGAAGCTTTGTTCAACATATGTTCTAAACGCGGGGCTTTTATCCCCTGTTTGAAGATCTGCTCAAAACGCAAGGCTGCAATTCTTTGTTGAACTGCAAAGCTAATATTCTCTTGACTTTGTTCGCCCTTGGTTGCACTAGGTGTCTTGTCTTGTATGCAGATTACATAAAGTCCTTCACAGATTACATAAAGTCCTTCGCTTTCTTGTGAAACTTGTGTTGTGAAGCTTGAGGTCAAGCCTGCATGATCAAGCCTGCGTGAAAAACTTGAGGTCAATCCTATGGAGTTGGAAAAACAAAAAGAACAAGTAAGAAACAACTTTGCATTCTTTTTCATCATTTCCTGCATGGTCAATTTTCATTCTACATTCAATCTTTGTTATCTTTATTATCATTTGTTGAACAATCAATTTTCACTGTTTGTTATTTTTGTCCTCATTTCTTGCAGAGTCATTTTCCATTTTCATTTTCATTTATGAGCTTCCATTAAGCACAAAATTTTTATTTTTTTTATAACTCTTAAGGATCCAAGATTAAAAGTAAAGCACCTCACTAACAAAAAAATAAAATCCTACACACAAAACCCATAAAAATATCCTAACTACTCCCTACAATTTAAGTTTAGTTCTTAATAAATCCATAATCCATAAAAATATTTTGGTGCTTTGAACTGTATAAAAACTATAGACCAGAAAATCCGAAAGTGTGAAACAACTACTTGTTGGGGACCTTACATGGATATCATAAGGTGCAAGTACATGTCACTGTGAAAGAACAATAGACTGTGCACGAAAAAATTAGTTTCCAAACCACTTAACTTGTCAGGCCTTGACCAACGAGTATTTGATATCCTAATTATTCGTTAGCAAACGCTGAATTTTTGCGGAATAGGAAGGCCTATAAGTATGTCACATAAAAATTCTAAGAATAGCGCAACAATGCAAGCATAGAACAAGTTACAACATCAATGTCATATAGTTTATTTTATTCTTCTCAATCAATAAAACATGCCAAACCGAATTTCCAGCCAGACGGGAGAATAGGTTCTTGTATAGAGCATACTGAAATATAAATATTTAAATGATAACACCATAGATGTCTCAAGCATTTTACTACTCCTGCTTGGATACGTTGTTGTACACAACAAACTAAATACAACAAACATTAATGTTTTATAAATCCGTGAAATAAATTTGAAAGAAAACATACCTAGAATTACGCACAATTAAAGGCATTCTATTTCCTGGTTCTTTTAACCTCTGATATCAAATCTAAAACTCAGAAAAACTTTTAGAGGTGATCGATATTGAATCTAAAACCCAGAAAAACTTTTAGAGGTGATCTTTTATCTCAAATAATCTGGTCAGTGAAGTTCACGACCTTAGCTTGGGGTCAATGAGTTGAATCGCTGAGCTTACCTACCACCACTGCCTCCAGCACCATGAAAAACACATCCAATAGCAGAGCTTCTCCAACGCCATGAACAACACATCCAATAGCAGCGGTTTTTACAAAGCTAGCAGTTATACTTTGTGTAGTAGAGGTAATAGGAAAACTACCTAAGAGGCCATTTCTGTGTTGAAAATGTAATTTCAACGCAGTCGTACCAACACCCGAAACCACAGTAGCAAAACCACAAAACCGCCGGTGAGTTTCTCGGACCGCCTTTGCGTAAAGGCAGTTTTCGTACATAGGCGCTCTGAGAAGATGTAGTGCTGACGTGTGGTTGAGGCGTGACATCACCCTCTGGCAACTTCTCGGAAGGTAAATGTCAGCTAAAAATGTCCTTCCGATATTCTCCTCCGCCGTCCGATCTGCTCCATCGTTCTCCACCGTTGATTGCATTCCAAGATTCATACGAGCCTGCAGTTAATGTTGCATGGAGTAAAATTAAGTTTAATTGACCATACGTTTTATTAATAAATTGTCATATGCTTAGGTAGATATTTATGTTTTTTTTATGGCATGTATGGGCGTGAATTAAATAATGGTATGGGCAAGTCAACGTATTTTTAATGTTTTTGCCATATAGTTTTTATGGCATGTGTGTTGAATGTTGTTTTAGTTTTGCACACGGGAGAATTAGAGTTTGCAGCAACGAGGATTCATGAACCAGAGGATTGCACAGGAGTGCAAGGTTGAAGACCTGTATTAAAAAAAAGGGGAGGAATGCATATGTATACGAGGGAGTTGTAATGTAATTTTTTTTTGGTGTTTTGTATTGCTCAAATGAAGCGGAGCAAGTTATGTAAGAAATTTTGCAGCAGTAAACTTTGTAAGAATTTTTATATTCTACTGCAGTAAATGTAAAAGACCATTTTTACAGCAGTAAATGTGAATGTAGATTTTACACAGCAGTGTAAAAATCAATTATAACAGAGGCAGAGTAGTTTTGTTTTTGGTGAAAAGTTTTTGGGTGAATCCCTCTCAGCAAAGAGGATGAATATGTATCAATGAATTTTTTTTAATGAATAGAAATCTTTTATGGTGGTGCAATACTCTGTTCTCAGTTAATTTTTTTTAAAGCTTCCCTCTGCAAAAAGATCCTGGAGTAAAGGAAACAGAGCATTGCCTCTGTGTGCTTGAATTTTTTTTTTGTTTTTGGGATTTTCCCAGAAAAATCCCCAACAGTGGTATCAGAGCAGGCTTAGGCTCTTTGAAGGTGACAAAGAAGCTGAAGGGAGGAGTCTTTTGTTGCAGCAGTAAATCTTCTCCAGCAAAGTGAAGTCTCAGGCAAAAGGATTCAGGAATTCCTCAAAGTTTTTTGTGAGTTACTGCTGAAAAAATAGTCAGTGTTTTAAAATACACAGTCAAGAAATTGAAGTATAACTAAGGATGCAAGGAATGGCTAGCACAAGCACTGGTATGGGTATGTTTAACACCCAGCTCCCATCGTTTAATGGGAAAAACTATGACTATTGGGCAATAACCATGAGAGCCCTGTTTGCCTGTCAAGATTTATGGGAATTAGTTCAAGATGGTTTTGAAGAACTAGCAGATGAGAATGAGTTCAATAGATTAACTCTAGCAGAGAAGGATCTGCTGAAGAGCAATAGGAAGAAGGACTCAAAATCCCTTGTATTTTTGTATCAAGTAGTGGACCAGAGTGTGTTTCCAAGGATAACAGCAGCTAAGACATCCAAAGAAGCATGGGAAACTCTCAAAACAGCCTATCAAGGCATGGAGAAAGTGAAGACAGCAAAACTACAGTTGCTGAGGAGAGATTTTGAGAATCTGTGCATGAAGGAGTCAGACAACATTGACTCATTCTTCACACATGTAATTGGTCTGATCACACAGATGAGGACTCATGGAGAAATCATTGAAGAAAGGAGGATTGTGGAGAAAATATTGAGGGTCTTACCCTCAAAGTTTGATGCTATTGTCACCACCATTGAAGAGACAAAGGATCTCTCAAACTTTTCAGTTGATGAGCTACATGCATCACTGATAACACTTGAGCAGAGATTGAGTAGGAATGAAAACTCATCTCT
>APFE031424740.1:0-16775 GCA_000404065.3 Pinus taeda
ATCATTTCCCTTTTGCACAATTTCCCCTGAAACTTCTGTTTTGCCTAGTTTACAAGACCGGTGCTAATGGCCTTTGTCTCCCCCGTGCCGGTGCAGAGATTAACACTACTCCTCGCGCCAACCAGAGCGATTGAGCTGTGTCTCAGTCACGCCGGTCCTGTTATGGAATTTTTTTAAATTAGAGCCGAAGCTTCCAACTCTAGAAGCTCTGTAACACAAGTCTGGTAAATGGTTTAACCAGATGGGGTAGAGGATGACAGTTTCGGCTCCTTTCCCATATAATGATGGAACTACCTTAAGGGATAAGTCCTTCTCCCATAAGAAGAGGATCCATCTCCCATCCATATTTCCTATATAAACCTCCCTTCTTCCCAAGCACAAACTAGTCACAGTTGATAGTTTTTGGTTGAGTGTGAGTGTTATAGTTGCAAAGTGTTGATACTATTTTGGAGTAGACAAGAAAGTTATTACTAGTTGTAGCTATCTAGTTGTGTTGAGGGAGAAGTGTGTTTTGGTTTGGATTGAAGCCTAAAGGGAAGACCCTTTAAACTATTGTTGTTTGAAGCCATCATGGAATGCTAGCAGAAGTGTGTGGGAACCTATTCTTGTCAGAGGAGGACTGAAACGTCAAGGCAAATGGTTGTAATCTCTCTTTGATATTAATATATGCAACTATCGATTGATTTTCTACATGTTTTGTTACAGTATATATTCATGGCTTAATGTTTTTTGACTTGTTAAGTAGGTTGAATTGCAATTTGTCTATTGTCACGTTTGTTGTTTGTAGTTGTTTACTTGTTTCAGGTGCTTGAAGAAGGAAGTGAGAGATAGCTGGAGCAAACAAGCGAGCACATCATCAAGTAGGATAAGTGGACCAAGAGGTAGGCCCTCTTGATTGATTCCAACCTAAGGAAATCTTCCATAGAATGTATCTGTTGTGGCTAGACCCATCATCAGGCTAGAGGAATTCGTTCGTGTCCACACTTATAATTTTACTTCACCACAAATTGGCGACTCTGCTGGGGAGATCCCATCTTTTTGTTTGTTTTGGATTTCATGATCTCGTGAGAACTTTTCTAGTTTTACATTTCCCCTTTGGTTCTGTTTATTTTCTCCTGCTTACTAGCCTTAGTCCAAAATTCATAGTAGCAGATTTGGTCCCCGTTTTGAAAAAAAAAATATTTTTCCTTAGTTACCTTGGCCAGCACACTTAATCTGCTGACTTTTTTGCCGACCAGCGAGAATTGCTGAGGAACAGTCGCATCGACCAACCTCTAGTGCTTGTTGTCAGTTAGGCAGTCGCGCTGATGCCTGTAAGTAAATATTAGGGCTAGACCCCAATCTTGGCTAGTGTGTTCTGCTCTTGTGTTTTTGATCCCGTAAGCCTTTTTTACTATTTTCTCCCTAATTAGAAAGCTACTTTTCATTTGGTTTTGCTTGCTTGTTGGTTTGTCATCTTGCTATTTCACTGACTGAGTCATTGAGTTGCCCACAACACTAGGGCATCTAGTTGGTCACCCATTCAGCAGCTTATGGACTCACTAAGCCAGGTTGTAGGTGTGCTTACTCTTTGCATTTTGTTTTCTTCCTTTTACGACTTTGACCTCTTTTTGCACAAGTTTGAAAAAGTTTTGTTTTCTCGCCTAAATGTTTCTTTTCTGGAACGAACTTCTCTTTTCATGTTTTCATTTGCTTGGAGAGCTTATTGTCTAGAGAACTTTTCATTGAAAGTTTGTATGCAAAGTTTGTTTCGTTGTTTCATGAGAAAGTATGAAATTCTAGCGTGTTGCATCATTGTGTTACAAAATTTGCATCTTTTTAAAGACTAAAATTGCATCAGAATTTGAAAAAGGAAAATAATTTTTGGTTTTCAAAGGACTAATAGATAAGTGCTTGTCAGGGTATTAGGAATTGGAATGCATTTTTCATTAGTTTATTTTTTTAAAAAGTAAGGTAGTGAAAGATCATTTCATTTTCAGTTGTTTGATTGTTTGCATATGATTGAGTAGTTTCTACCCTCTCTATTGTAAGCATTTCATCGAATTGAAAGGGTCTTGTCCCATTTAGTTGCATTTTAGGTTTTTCGAGTAGCATTGTTAAGACCTGAAAACTAAAACTTAACTCAAGATCAACTCTAAAATGAATTCAATTAACCTAAGGCGCATTTGACATTAACGGCCATATCTAGAAGGTATAAGCTAGAGACGTGTTCTGGCGTCTTTAAACCTAGCCGTTGTCATTAGCTTTGGCATTAGATAGCGCTAGTACGGATTTGTGCTCCCCGTACCATCAAGTATATAATAGGAGACCACACTAGGTTACAATCCTTTTATCCTTAGGAAGCCGAGTCGGTCGCCTTGCGAACGTGATACACCGAACACGGCATTCGGGGAGATTACCTACTCGTATTTCTTGGTTCACCAGGAGGTATTCTTTAGTTCACGGTTGCCTGGTAATTCTATTTATCTAGGTCATCCAAAGCAACCATTTGATCTTTTTGACTCATTAAATTTAAAAGATCATTCGAGCACTTGTCCTTTCGAGCTCATTTCCAATCGAAAGTGATAGAGTCATCTTTGTTTCTTTCTCGACTCTTAAAAAATGAAAGAACATCAGTCTTTTATGCGCCTTAATAATTGATTACCCACGATCCAAAATATCTTGTTAGTCTTTTTGACCAAATCGTGAGTTCCCTTCAAATGACGTTTTTAAAGCCTTGAAGTTATTTGTTCTGTCGACTAAGACAAGGTCATCGTGGCTGAACCATTTGGTTCACCCAAATCCTCTTCCTCTCCTTCGTCTGAAAGATTGTCTGAGGAGCCATTTCCTGAGTTATCAGAGTCACTTGAGGAACAAAATGTTGAACTCTCAATTGTTTTGAGTGTTAAACCATTGTCATCTCGTCCTACGCCTGCTTTCGATTCAGGTTCATCTGCTGATCTTGGCCCGGAATCTCCGGACAATCCCGTTTGAACTCTAGGAACTCGCTGACCACTGACGGTCAGCTTGGACTGGTTATCTATCCTCCGAACCCTTTGTTTGACGTTGTTGAGATATCACTGCGGCGTCCTTACAGTCCATATGACCAGTCGGGTGTTCCTTTGGAACTATCCCCCAGTATGCGTTCAGCCATTCGTCGTCGTTTGTTTTCAAACATGGAACCTGAAGGCGATGCTCCAGTCACATCTCCATATGATTCCGAAGTTTCTACTCCACACACTGTTGAGGGGGAAGAATTTTAATTGCAATTCCCTCCCAAGGGTTTCCCTTATTTGGAAGGTATTCCCACCAATTTTCCACCCAACTATGTGTCTTTGGGGTACTTAGTTTCAGGCACACCTAGTGCCTCATCACTCTACCACAATCTTGTATGGGCGTCAGGCCTCGGGCCTACGTCAGGTATGTTCGTCACAAACGTGACTTCCCAACAGGCTGTTACTTCAGTCCCAGTGCATCCTATCGTTCTGAATACCCTTGTATCATTTATCCAATTACACGTCAGTCACAAACGGTAGTTTCAAAGATTGTCTCTATCAGTTCTTCTATCCCATTAGTCAGTGGCCAGATTGTGCCACTGCCTGGGGGCAGAACCTGAATGTCTCTATGGTGTCAGGTGCCACTAATGTGAGCGACTCATAAGCTCACATGCTTGGTATAAACCAACCCTCTTTTGGTATTATTTATAACCCTGTTGAGCCTACTTGATCAAGCAATGTCCAGTACCAACAGGTTCAGAATCTTGTTGGTCCATCTGGATCGAGTAATGTTCAGTATCAGCAGCCCTATGGGGCTCAGGTCTAATACCAATATCCTTACGTTCCATATGGTTCTCAAGGATTGGTTAATCAACCTTACACCCTTCAATCTGGGGCAGTACATCCATCCTAGCTACAGCCAGATTTAGTTCGGTAATTTCTTGAGCACTGTTCAAGTACCCTTCCAACAGTAAGGACAACCTTTACAACAACCAGGGAAGCCTTTGTTACCACAAGAGAAACCTCTGTTGCAACAAGGGCTCTTCGCACAACACCAAGGGAAAATTATCCCGTAGCAAGGTATCTTGCAACAACCGCAAGACCAATCCTTACATCAATTGCAGTAAGTCGGGCAATAGTAGATGCAATATGCTTCACATACCTCTCAACCCATACCCTTGTAGGGCCAACCTCTACAAACCCAAGGACAAATTTTGCAACTGCAAGGTCAACCCTTGCAATAGCAAAACCAACCAGGTCAACGACAACCCTTGTATGCATACCAACAAGGTCAACCCTTGCAAGGTCAGGGTCAAGGTCAAGTCCTGCAGCAGCAGGCCCAGAATCCTCTTGTCCTATGTCAATAGGTCCAAAATCCTATCGGCCAAGGGCACGTGGTACAAAAACCCTACGTCTAAGGGAAATAAGCGTATCAACCTTATGCCTAAGGACTGCAGGTCCAGAACCCTCTTGTTCAGGGACAACAGGCCCACCAGCCCTATCTTCCAAGGCAACAGGTCCCATATCCATATGTCCAAGGTCAACAGGCTCAATAGCCTTTTAACCCATGCCTGGGCAGTTTCAAGGTGTTCAAGGTTAGAATCCTCCCTATGGTCAAGGTATTTGCAATGGGGGAGCCTCAGATACCATATGGACAAAATCCCCCACTATGGGGCCAAAATCCTTATCAGCAGGGATGGGCTCCTCCTTATGGGCCCGCTTATCGACGTCCCATGCCTTTTAACACTCAATTACCTTTCTTGGCTACGCTCGAGTTGCCAGACGTATCACACCCTATGAATGATCTGATCCTTCATTCACTGTACTAGCCTCCGGTGTTGTCCAAGATACCAGGTGATTGCCCAAAATTCAATGGAAAAGTTAAGGAAGATCCTCAGGCCCATGTGATGACATATCACCTCTGGTGCTCGTCGAACTCATACGTGGACGATTCCATTCGTCTTCGTCTTTTCCAACAAACCCTCACGAGCACTGTAGCGAAATGGTATATCGAGTTACCTCAAAGTACTTATCATGACCTTAATTCGTTAGCCATGGCTTTCCTCACGCATTTTCAATTTCTGGTTCGCTATGAAACTAGCACCTATTTTCTTACATCGCTTAAGAAAGACACTGCGATGCACATCTCCAATCATATCCATGAATGGAGATGTAAACATCGCCTAATTAATTTCGAGATAGTTGATCATTTGCTCACTAAATGGTTTACCAAATCATTCATAGCCTCAATTTCTCGCGATATAGCTATGGGTGGATGCGTCACTAAAGAGCAAGCCATCACTCGTGCCCAGTACTTGGATCTGGTTTATTCTCAGTCTGGCACTTTATACGAGTTGTTACCCAATGCTCTGTGGCCATAATCTGATCCCGCAGCATCGAAGTCACCAGTTGTTCATCCTGTTGATGGAGTTATTGGTTCAGTATCCCAGACCCCTGCTAAAACTTCTTCCAAACAGAAGCCTATCTCGAATGCTACTCCAAATATTTCATCTCAGAATCCACCTGACCTTGGTAAAACCTCAGAGGTCCACGCTGTCCATTCTACCGCAGCGAACAAATCCTTGCAAGGAAATAAGAAAGGCAAAAGGAAAAGCTAAAGTTGATGCCCCAAAATAGGGTCCTCCCAAATCATCTGCTAGTGAATCTTCGCAACGAAAACCAAAGTATCCCTGCCTCATTTGCGAGGAGGATCACTACACTAAGGATTGTCCTTGACGATCCTAAGTTAGTCGCCTGCTCAAAGGGACCCTGTCATCCTTAAAGAGCCATTTCCGTCTCAGCAGACCCAAATGGTAGACCAACCCCGATCTACTTCCTCTGGATCTCAAGTGTTCATGATGAACACGCCAATTAATGTGGCTACCTGATCGAAAGATTATCAAACTCCAGCTCCGGCAGCTGGGAAAGAAAAAGAGGTTGTACCTTCTTCTTCTACACCGAGTTCTGGCCCTCTATGAATCGAGCGCCCTAACCCTGATTCCGCTACACAGCCACCCTCTCGAGGTGTGCTGCAGAAATCCTTGTATAATCCCAACGCCCGAGCTTGTAAACACTATAATATTGTTGAGGATTTGGCTCAAGCGGCGTCAGCCGTGTTGGCTCTTTAGGTATTCCAAAGATGCCCATCGTAGCAGAAATCTTTGCTGTCAGATATCAGGGGCATCGATTCCACCGATTCTAATTTGATATGTTTCGATTTGGAGAACCATGTTCGACGGCTCCCTCATCATATTCTCTTTCTTATTCAGGTAATCATTAATGAGAAGACCATCCAATGCACTGTCATCGATGAAGGTGCTTTCACCTGCATCATGTCAACTGCATTTTGGAAGGCTATTGGTTCGCCTGCACTGAACTAGTCTTTGAACACTTTGGAAGCTTTCGATGGGCGCGATTCGCGACCTTTCAGTGTCTTACCCAACCTTGCCATCACCCTGGAAGGTATGACAATGCAAGTTAAAGTAGATATCATTGACGCCAATCTAAATTATAATATTCTACTTGGCCGAAGTTGGACTCATTCCATGCATGTCGTGACCTCCTCTTTGTTTTGTGTGATCCATTTTCCCCATCAAGGGAAGATTTTCACCGTCGATCAGTTGTCTTTCTTTACCTCTTCCTCCTTGGATGGCAATGTTTCATATGTCAAGAACTCTGGTGCTCCCTATGAGAGTGTGGGGAAGGGTCTCTTCAAAGATTCTGCCTTAATGGGAATTTTTCCACTTCCACCTCCTCATGTTGCCTCTGTAAACATGATCTAAATCTGATCCATGGGTCATACCTGCACCAAATCTTGTTGATACTTGGGGCGAGGTTATGCCACTTAGCCCTGCCGAAGTCAATTACATGGAAATTATTTCGGCTTCAAACTCTGCATCCTCTGATTCCCATAAGTCGAAGACCTTTCTCAATATGTATGTTGGATACCTATACCAATAGGTTTCATTTTTCATGATTGGATATCAAAGGTCCAAATATGCTCTGCTTTGACAACTGCAAAGATCTCATATTTCCCTGAGAAGGCAATGTCTGTATCTGTTTGATAAAAACTCAATTTTGATGGCTGGTCCAACAGTCTAATCTGGATCATGCCATGTTTTCAATTTCCTTGTTTTAGAATAGAGAATGATATCTGTCCAAACTGTTTAATCTTGGCAGATCAATAGATAGGTAGAGAAACAAAGGTTCCCAACTGTCTAATCTGGGACCTTGGAAGGAATAAGGGTTGCATTAGATAGGGAATGTGAGAAAAAGCCAATAAAAAGAAAAGGCAGTTAAAGGGTTTGCAAGTCCAAGTGCACCCTCCAAGAAGGAACAAAAAATGCTAGGAAAACTAGTTGGGTAGGTAGATGGGGTTGCAGAAATGGTGTCTCTTTCAAAATCAAAGTTGCTGAAACATCTACAGGAAGAGCAGCACTCTGGAGCATGACTAACTCCATTGTTTCTCATTTGTAAGTCACTCATTACTAACACCCTTTCCCAAGTTGCACAAAGCATAAGAAATTCAAATGTTTTACATTCTTATGGCTTTGAGAAGCCACATTTCTTGTGCAAAAATCTTTTCATTTTGAACTACTCCTAATCTCAAGCTATTTTCAGAGAAAACTTGGCTGATCTAGCCCTTACTCATATCATTCCCTCCATGCTAACAACTAACTCTACTACTTAGCCCCTTATACCCCTCTATCCCTATTATTATAAACACCATGGTGTATAAACCCCACAATGCATAAATATCCCCTCTCTGGCACTATAGCCATAATACTCTATCCCTGGGGCTTGAATTGACACCTGGTCAAGGTCAAGAACCCATGACTCACCTTGTTGCTCCACCTCAGACCAGTTTCCCTACCCAAAGTGCCATGTTGCCCTGAAAAACCTTGAAAACCTTGAAAAAACATTAAAAAACCTTCAAAAACCCATAAAATTATTCCAATGCGCGGAAAACCTTGCAAAATCACCCTTCCCCGCTTTATCCTAAGGACGGGGGTCATTCGCCTTTTTCATATTTCATAAATCTGTTTAAAAACCCCTTTTTCCAAAGTTTCCGCCTTCGGAAATAATAACACCCGAAACTTTATAAAAACCTTTGAAAAGCCTATATTTTAATGTTGGCGGGCAACAATACTTTAAACGAGAAAAACCATTGAAAATTCACCAACAAGGAATATTTATCGCCCGGAGGGTCCCGCCGTCCACGTCTGCAGAGGAAAATTATTGTTTATTGCCCGCCCGCGGGTCCCTATTGTCCTTGCAGGTTGCCCACCCGAGTACCGTCAGATCGCGCCAGGTCCAGATCTACGGCGGAGGTTGGTTTCGGGCAATCCCGACGTCCGCACGATAACCAAAGGAGCTGTTTCCGTTCGCGCAGGTTAGGCGCACGACCATCGTCCGATCGCCCGCCTCCAGATCCACGGCCATTATCAATATCGGAAGGCCTTACGTGTCTGACAGATACCTTCCGATATCTGTCAGACGCTTTCATCAGGCCAGCATCAGCTCAGGGGCACGCGTCATCATATGATTGCATCGGAGCGATGCCTGACAGTTCGTCCGACGTACAGGACCCCTTCCGATATGGCGACACCTTTCCCGTCCACGGTAGCGCCCCGGTGCCGTGCACGTCACCGCCAGTTCATCCCGCCTCGTTCCTGATTCGTCCACCCGGCCGCCACATCACCGCCCCCGTGGACCTACCGCTGACTGCCACGTCACCATGATGACATCATGATGATGTCACCCAACCCGGGCCCCCATAATGACGTCATGCTGACGTCATCCATAAAGCGCGCCAAAAAGGCCAAAAAGCCATATTTTCGCCAATTTTCACCATTTTTCATAATTTTTTGAAAATTTCCTGTTTAGTCCTCTGCATGGGATTTACGACGCCTACGCCACCAGCCAACCTGCAACCAGTTCCGAAGCATCCCGCGCGCAAAATCCAGCTGCACTCTTCAGCCTAGACCATTGTTTACCAGGTATTTCGGCCTCGTCTTCTTTTAACTGGTTTTTCTTGAATTTTCTGTAAAACCCGCCATGAAAGCCTGTAAGATGTGAAATTCACCGATAAACCAACTGTGTTTTTCCCTATTCGACCAATTAAAATCAAAATACAGTGTTGGAGACCTCCAACTCACTGCAAAACCAGTTAAAAGAACCTACCCTGTTCGCGCAACCGTGAACTCCTAAGTAAACTCCCACAATTGACAAAGGAGGTCTCCTTGCCGCTAAAAACCCTTCCTAAGGGGCCAGCATTCTCATCCTGATTGTAAACCAACCCTGTTGACCTTGGTTCCTATCAGAATTCACTGTTTCAAACGGCATTTCAGTTATTATTTGCATAAAGCATGGAAACCCCTGAAATCCTCAATCTCACTCCTCTAAATGCTCCTCAGAGGGAGCTGGACTGGCAGGACTTAGCAGACCTGGATTATCAGATCTCAGAAGACTCCAGGCAAGGATGCACCCCTCACCTTCAATTGTTAAATGAGTTCAGGGCCAAACACAGAGAGGGAACAGATATCTTAGGCATCTGGGAGTCTGCCCTGCCAACTTTTAAAATGCCTCTGGTCAGGCAATTCCCTGACCTAATTTATCTTTGTGCCAGTCAATATGAGCCATCTCAGAGAGCTGTTGTAAATCCTAAGGGTGAAGTTGTGTTCTATACCACCCCTCAAGCCATCAAAGACATGGTTCAGTTCAGAACTGACAAGAAAATGGTTCCTTTGTCCCTGCTGGACTTAATCAACAAAGGGACCAAGACACTCACAGAGGCAGAGATCCTAAGGTTTAATCAGCTGTTTATTAGCAAATCAGACACAGTATTGCATCCTCCTATCTTTGATGGATATTTAAATCAACTTGGACTAGACCTGGCCCATATGGTAAGCTCAATTCTGGGATATAGATCAATGGAGTTTATAGAGGAAACTGTATTAGTTATGATGTTAATGTTTGCCCCTGGGAAAACCCCTATCTGCTACAACTATGCCACATTCATCTCAGACAAAATACATGAGCAGTTTCTGCATTTACCCAAAGAGAGGGTGTTTAGATACACCTCATACATTTATCATCTTATCCTCTATCACCAATATGAGAAATTCTCTTTTGAGATCAGGAGACAAGATGCTGCAGGAAACCCGAGATCGGTTGTATATTGGAGCTCAATCTTCCATCACAATGCCTACTCACCCTATACATATTGTGAGTTTATAGACTTATTCATCCATCCAGCCATGTCCCTGCTTCTAACAGAGCCTCCTCCAAGACTCACTGATGATATGAAGAGGATACTACAACTATCCACTGCTTATAGCATAGGGGACTGGTATTTCTATCAGCATCACACAGTGATTCGAATATATGGTTGTGAGCTTAGACCATTCAGGCTGCCCAGGTATGTGCCTATGAGGCTCTTTGCCCTAGAGTATTTCAGACAGTTTGCCTATGTAGATCTAGTCCATTTTTCAGGAAAGGGCAAGAAGGCACAACTTAAGGTCAAAAACCAACTTGGGCATATTGTGTTAAACAGAAGAGAAGGATGGAAGGAGGCAGAAAGAATGTTAGAAGGCCTAGGCCTAACCCAGAGCTTCCAATGGAAACCATATGACCCCAATGGTTTCATATCCAAGAGGAGAATAAAGTACAAACTCGCCGGTTATGAGCATCATAACATGATCCTCATAT
The DNA here is from genome assembly GCA_000404065.3 of Pinus taeda. Classification (NCBI taxonomy): domain Eukaryota; kingdom Viridiplantae; phylum Streptophyta; class Pinopsida; order Pinales; family Pinaceae; genus Pinus; species Pinus taeda. The sequence continues at coordinate 10,686 of APFE031424740.1, forward strand.
CAAGACATGCAAACCAGCCAAAATGGCAGAAAACACCTTGATAGAGCCCCTGACCCAAGAAGAGCTAAATGACAGGGCTAGAAGACATTTATTGAAAATGGCTGACTTGGAGTGTCCTTCACAGGTGCCTACCCTACCTAGTCCTCATACAACAGCGCCAACTTCCTTATTTGCAACACAAGAAGGGGCAGCACAAGCTTCAAAGCAAGGGCAAGACAAAGGAAAGGCCAAGGTAATGGAAGAAGCAGAGGGCTAGCAGGAGCAGCAGCAAGAGGGCCAACAGGGCCAGCAGGAGCAACAGCAACAAAATCAGCTACAAACTGATCAACAGAATCAGGAACAACAAAAAGGAGAAGGCCAGGCAGCCACCCAAGAGAAAACAACCAGCATGGCTCCTCCTAGACAAGATTCTAGGGTTGACCCTACAATCCTCCAAACCCCTCTAAGGGAGGATATCAGTAGGAAGAGGGATAGGGAGACCCCTCTCACAGAAGGTTCAGAAAAAAGGCAGAGGCTAAATCCATTTGGAGAAGAGGAAATACAAAGCTTTGAGGCCTCTGCTAGCTCAATGCATCAAGAGCAGGACAGGACAGCACTTGGGGAGGTCAGCTCCTCAGGGCAAGATAAAAGCAAAACTGCAGGCATCAAGGACTTCTTCAAGGATGCTAAGAGGAGGAGTGAGCCACTCAAAATCAAGCTATACAATTATCTGTTAAACATGGCTCCATCAAATCAACAGAGGCTTATGGCTGCCTATGATGTACAAGAAGCCAAATTGACTTTGAGTCATTTTACTCCCACTGAGCAGCGACCTCAATCAACTGCAGACTACATAAGGACAAACTTAGAAGTCCTTGCCAAAGATATCCACCCTATGGACCAGATTGAGCTTCACAAGCAAACGGGTGAGATGGTCTATGCCTCCCTGGCAGACAAGACCTTGGTGAATTATAAGCTGCAGAACAGTTTGAACAACACAGCAGCACAGCTTGAGTTGGAGAGGGCATCCTCTCAAGCCAAGGACAATAGAATCAAGGCGCTGGAGGACATTATCATTGAATTTGGGCATGATCCCAATGATGTTAAGGCCATTCAAGAGGTCCTTAAACTAAGGGATGCAGATGTAGCTGCTATCAAGAAGAGGATGAAAATTCCACCAACTATACATCCGCAAACAGAGGAAGTAGCCCAACAAAGAAGAGATAAGGATATCACTGCACTGCTGATGACTCTGTATAAGGAACTGGTGGACACCCAGCAAAAGCTGCTGGACACAGAGAACACCCTAGAAGCAGTTATACAGAAGGGAGAACAAGGGCAATCTTCTCAACCACCCACAGAGAAAACAAACCAAGAAGAAACCCCTAAAGAGGATATCCCTCCACAGCAGGCAGCAAAGACAACTCCAACAGAAAAAGCTCCAGCTACAACAGAAGCAACTACAACAGAGCCAGCCACTACAGCGCCACCAACAGAGCAGGCTGAGAGCCTAGATATGCAGAAGTTAAGGCAGGAAATTCAAGTGCTGGAAGCTCAAATGACAGAGCTAAACAAAGCCAAGGAAAGCTTAGCAAAAATAGAGGAAAAATATGATAAGTCTAAGCAGAACGTGGCTGAGAAAGAGAGGGAAGTAAAAGCCCTGAAAAGGACTATTGCAGAGCTGGAAAAGCAGCTCAGTTTTGACAAAGTAACAGTAGAAATCAAGCAGGTGATATGGACTGCCATTGGACAAGCAATCACTAACCAGTGGGAGTACATTGATGCTATTTATGAGCAAATAGGACTCATTGGCAAGGCAAAGAAGGAGCTATACAGAGCAAGAAACGACTTAGGTAATATGGCAGACCTTGCCCCAAAGATGATAGAAATCTTGAATTATAGGAATAGTTCTCAGCTGATCCAAATGGGAATTGCTAACAGAACTGAAACTATTTCCATAATTAAGAGAACCACAACGATGAAGAACCTAATTCAAACACTGGACAGAAGGGTACATGATATGCAAGCAGATATAGCTAAGTTCCAGAATAGGTTCACAGCCCTGCAGGACAAAGGGCTTCCAAGCTTGGAGGAATCAGGAAAGCTTCTCTCTTATGAGAAGTACATTAAAAGATTAAGTACTTTTTCAGCCATGCAGATTGCTGAGGCTTCTGGGTCATCTACAACAGGCCCATTAAAAGGACAAGCTCTTTTTAATAAATTAGATAATTTGTTTTTTATTAAAAATGAGGTAGCACATTTATTTGATAAGCCTCCTGATTTTTATAAGTACACAGAAGCTGATGAGACAGTAGGGTCAATTTTGAAGCACCAGCTTCCCCATCCAGATACGTGGCAGGACTTGGTAAAGCTACTTTTGAACCAAGGCTAAGGAAGAAAAAACTTTATTGCAGCAATACAATCTATATTGCACCTACAGGTGGCCAAAGCTATTACAGCAAGCATAAAGACACTGAGCCAACTCAGCACAGATACTCGGCATCAGCAGCAACAGCAGCAGGTACAGGTGGCAGAGTCAAGAAAGATACAGAAAAATCAAAAGCAACAAAGCACTTCAATGCTTTATTTATGAAAAGCCGCCCAATTAACTCCACAACACTCAAAAGTCAAAAGGTTATCATATCAGGAGTTAATAGCTTTAAAAGAAACATTTACACTTGCAATAACTTCTCATCGACTTTCTCTGTACAAGTGTAAGAGATTTTTTCCTCTCAGATGACTCCATTCCTGAGATATTTTTGTATCTAAAACTCTATATATTGACCCTCGCGTTTGTTTAGAGGGGTTGGACTCCGGATGTAAGAAATTCTCCTAATATCTTCTCTGTATCTCTGATATTGTAAACTTTCAGACAGTCTAATACAAAGGCAGTGGGATTTCTACAAAGATGTTTGTCTATTGATCTCTTGGTGGTGTATGACTTAAAGCAGCAAGATTCCTCTGCATTACATGGTTCAAATAAGTTTTCCTCATGACTCTCTATTTCACCTGTGTTTCCTGTTATTTCATATGTATCTCATGTTTTCTATGCGTTTGAACTCTAGATAGTGAAGAAAAAGGATAGTATCAGGACTTAGTCATTGACTACCCTGAGCTCAATCTGAACTGTCTCATATGTTTTCTTCTGATAAGGTGTTTTAAAGCGTAATTCTTAACTGCTACCTTTAATACCATATCATCACTATGCGTTGTTGTTTTAGGAATTCAAGTCATTGCTCCTAAACAACAAGCCTTTTTCACAAACATACAGCTAAGTAACGAAATCTTAATTGCTCACTGCTAGTTGTATTCACCTCACACTCACTATTTACAGTTTGTTTCATGAAATGCACACAGGCCCTGTAGCTTTCCTCCTCACCGAAATCAAGATTTCAAAAGAAAACAGTCCTAGACCCCACTGCCCAATGGATTAATCTTGCCTGCTGATATACTCTAAAGGAATCAGAAGCATCCTCCCAACCAAACATACAAAAACAACCAAAAAACTCACCTCATAACTAGCCTAAGACCCTCACTGAAAGCAGTGACTAAACTAATAGAGAGAGCCCTCTCTGACTGCAACTGGGCTAGAGGCTGTAGCCCAAAGATTGGTTAGTGGTTACCCCGGCCGTATTCTCTTAGGAGTCAAAGAGAACAACCTGGGTGTTAACATAAATGGCGACTCCACTGGGGAGTTCAGGATCTAAAGCCTAAAATCTATCAAGAAATCACATTCACAGTCTGAATATCAGTTAAGACACCTCTAAGCTGCTCCAATACAAACATTTGTAGCCTAAAGGAAGAGTTGAACCAGACCTTTTTTCACACTTCACAGTTACACAAAGTTTTTAGGTCTCCTGACCAGTCCTTGTTAAACAAAACTTCCATAAAATCTTACTGAACTGGCTTAGAAACTGGCTCCTAAGAAGAACCTCCGGTACACAAGGAACAACCCTGATCCCAACCCTCCCACTATCTTCGAAAATCCTAATACTATCCCTAAGTTTGTTAGGAACCAGCAACTACAAGATCATCTTGCTAACATCAGTCAACAGCCAGAGTTTCCTAACCCAATCCCCACTCCAGTGAAAGTCTTATTCCGTTCCACCCCTAATTCCCCTAGCTCCCCTTCCACATCCCAAAGTTCCCCACCAATCCCTTCTTCTCCCACACAAGTCCTTTCATCCCATACTGTTATACCCTTCGTACCTGTTACCCCTGTGATACCTGTCGTTCCTTTTGTCCCAGTTGTCCTAGTTAACCCCCAAAATCCAGCAAATATGGCCAGGTACGCACCTCTACAACTGCCTGCCAACCCAGTGGCCTTACCTCAGGACTATCAGGCTAAAATCTCATACTTTGACTCCACTGGACCTTATTCTTCCATTCAACATGCTAAAAGAATGCAAGATCATTTTGAAAATTATGAAATAGATGATGAAACTATAAGGATGAGAATATTTGTCCAAAGCTTAACAGGCGATGTGAGGACCTGGTTTAGGTCTCTGCCTGCAAATAGCATTACTACCCCTGATGAGCTATACCAATCCTTTACAAATAGATGGGAGAAAAAGAAAGACCCTTTACACATACTTGGTGAGTATGACACGATTAGAAGAGGTCCCCAAGAGACTGTTTTGGAATATTGTGCCAGGTTCAACAATGTTTATAATGCTATACCTCAAAACCTAAGACCTCCTCCAGATTTAGCCTTATACAAATTCCCAGATGGATTTGACCCAGATATGGCCTACCAACTGAAAGAAAGAGCCCCTCAAACCCTTGAAGAAGCTCAGAGAGTTGCTGTAACAGTTGAAGCAAATCTGATTGCCAAGAGGAACAGGGCGAAAATAGAAAAGAGGGTTGTTTTCAAGGAAGAGCCCTCTGCCTTGGACCAAAAATTAGATGCAATAATTTCTGGTATGAAGAGGTTAGGTGATAGGGTAGAATCTGTGGAAATAAAATCCTCATGGGAAGCACCACCAAATAATCCTAACAGGGCTCCAAACTTTAGGAGGAACCAAAATCCTGGTGGCAGCAAAGCCAACATTGATCCTGAAATAAGACCACCATTTCAAGAAAATTATGCTGAAACATCCACATCTGAAGAACAAGCAGAAGACACTCATATCCACCTAATGGGGCTTGACAACAAACACCAAGTCTTCTTGAGTCAGGAAGATCAGGATGAGGAGGACAGTAAACAGTTTCAGACAAGTTCAGGAGAATCATTTGATTTCAAACAAGGCTATGACACTGCTGTCTATGAGGTTCATAAATAGTACAAGTTAAGAAGCAGGACTGTAAATGTAACACAACCTGAGAGAACAAAAGATAAATTACAGCCCACAGGTGCCATAGTTCTAGAACCAAAAAGCAAAATTGATTCTCCCTCAAATGAGGTAACTGTGGAAGACATCACTGAACAACCACTGAATCCACCTACCCCATCAGTTGAGCAGCCCAAATCAAGCAAAGAGCCTCAGGAGATGATCAACAAGAAAAAACCCCAAAATCAGGAACAAACCTCAGCAGATAAGGACAGTAAGTTCACCCATACTACCAAAACACAATCAGAAAAACCCTTTGATTTGAAAACTGAGATTGGAAAACTGAAGATAACCATACCTCTGGCAGAATTAGCCAAAAATGAGATCTACAAATAGCAAATTCAAAGATCTCTGCAACTCACCCATAACAAAAACAAAGATAATGTGGACAATGTCAATGTATTAGATGATACCCCAGAATTGCTTTTCGGCCCAGAGGTTGATGGAAAAATAGCTGGCTCAGGAATCTTACCCTTCTATGTCAGCCTGCATGTGCATGACAAAATATTACACAATGCAATGTTTGATTCAGGTGCTTCTCACAACTTAATGCCCAAATCTGTAATGGAAAGGTTGAATTTGGATATTACTAGACCATACAAAGACCTTTTTTCATTTGATTCCAGCCAAGTCAAGTGTTTAGGCCTAATAAAAGACCTATGCGTGTCCTTAGTTCAGTACCCAAACAAAACAATCCTAATGGATGTAGTTGTTGCTGATATCCCACCCAAATATGGGATGTTGCTGTCAAGATCATGGGGGGCTAAGCTTCAAGGGTCTC